>JAHRHZ010000028.1:26269460-26281541 GCA_024137785.1 Ginglymostoma cirratum | reverse complement strand
GGCCCGAAACGTCAAGTTTTCCTGCTCCTATGATGCTGCTTGGCCTGCTGTGTTCATCCAGCCCCACGCCTTGTTATCGCTGAATGTAAGCATGCAGGTGCAGCAGGCGGTAATGAAAGCAAATGGTATGTTGGCCTTCATTGCGAGAGGTTTCATGTACAGGAGCAGGGATGTATTGTTGCAGTTTTACACAGTCTTGGTGAGACCACACCTAGAATATTGTGCGCAGTTTTTGTCTCCTTCTCTGTGGAAGGATGCTCTTGTACTTGAGAAAGTGTTTACCAGGTAAACATATGAGGAGAGATTGACTAGGTTAGGACTGTTTCCGCTGGAGTTCCGACAAAAGAGGGGGATCTCACAGACACTTATAAAATTCTAACAGGACTAGACAGTGTAGATGCAGGGAAGATGTTCAAGATGGTGGGTCTGTCCAGAACCAGGGGTCACAGTATGAGAATTTGGGGTAGACCAGAATGGATTCTAGCCTCAAATAATGTAACCTGCAATGTAACCTGTATGCCTCAAAGTCTTTTTTGATCTGGGCATCCTCTGCTTGCTGTGATCTGCCTGTGCCGCTCATACACAAAACTTTTCAGTGTATTTTGGTACACGTGGCAATAAAATCAATCACTCAATCAATCAATCAGAGATGAGGAGACATTTCTTCATCCAAAGCGTGGTGAGCCTGTAGAATTCATGACCACAGGAAGTAGTTGATGCCAAAATAGCACTTGGGGGTGAATAGGATCAAAGGTTATGTGGAGAAAGCAGGATTAGGCTATTGAGTAGGACGATTAGCCATGAACATGATGAATGGCAGAGTAGATGTGAAGGGCCGAATGGCCTCCTCCTGCTCCTATCTTCTATGTTTCTATGTTTCTGTGACCTTGTGCAATGCAAGGCATTGAAAAATGTTGGGAAGTTAGCTGTGGAAAAAGGCAGCAATCTTAGCATGCTGTTTGTAGGTGAGTGTGATAGTATTCGCCATATCTTCAGTGCAATCAAAAACAGGTTTCAATGATTTTGTGCTGCAGTGTGAAATCCCACAGCCTGTCTATAGCCTTTGTGGCTTCAGGTCAGAAAATAGGCAGACACGCAGGCTGGTATTCATCAGATTCAACCTCCTCAGCTGTAGATTGTACTGCATTAATGATTGCCTCATCCGTCCATTCTGTTCTGTTGTGTGGTGGATGGTGGCAGCCACTTTGGTAGTAGCTACTAGAATTTCAGTTAGTAGCTGCCAGCCTCCTGCAAGGGAACGAAAATAGCATTGGTGTCATCCAACACCTCCTCATTCTTGAGATCTTCACTGTTTGAATGTCCTTTCACTCAGAGATTTTGATGTTGGATGAGTTCCTTGATTTTGTGCCTTAAAGATTGCTGAGGGCAGGGAAAGGCCACGATAGGTTTGAACATGATCATGAGTTTTCCATGACAGCCTATTTTGAACTGAATTCCAGTAGAAGCCCTTCTCAATTACTTGGGTCATTTAATCAGTGACTACACTGACTCATGAAGAGCCAGAAGGTTGCAGAAGGTTCCATCTGTAGTATACGTTGGATTAGCTGGCCTCAGAACATTGTAGCTAGCCTCCATTGAAAATTAACCAGCACTGCCATTCCTGGTCTTTATCCAGCGGTAGTGGGTAGTTGGGGTGTTTTGAGTTAATTGATCATGGATTATAACCAAAGAACCTGACAAAGCACAATGCCAAGCTCATATATCACGAACAATCACTGGGCTGAGTCCACAGACTGCAAGTCATAGAATCCCAACAGTGCGGAAAGAGGCCATTCAGCCCACTGTGTCTGCATGACCCTCCGAAGAGCATCCCACCCAGATGCAGCTCCCACCCCATCCCTGTAACCATGCTTTTCCCATGGCTAACCCACCTAAACTGCACATCCCTGGACACTAAGGGCAATTTAGCATGGCCAATCCACCTAACCTGCACGGCTTTGGACTGTGGGAGGAAACCAGGGCACCCAGAGGAAATCCACGCATACATGGGGAGAACGTGCAAATTCCACTCAGACACCATAAACTGGAATCAAATCTGGATCCCTGACACTGCTAAGATTTGAATCCAGGCCTCCAAATCCAGGGGTGGGGAGCACTACCTCTGAGTCACAACAGGACCCCCAGTGAGTGTTTTAAATACTTAATTAACTAATGCCCTTCACCCGCATATTTTAACAACATGGTCAACGTACCACTAACAAAGATAAGAAAAAAAAACGAGCAGCAGAGTAAAAAAAAACCAATTGGGCAAAATTTTAACAAAAGCAAATTCACCCTGTCTGTTATTTAGAATATGGCAGTGAAACTGTTGCATGAATGTTCATTAGAATTATAAATTTTGCAAAAAAAAAAAGCAAAAATTAAATTACAAACCACAGTTATGGGATAGTCACTGATATATCCAGGTAAACAGTCAGTAGGAAGTTTTTTGTTATAAATCCACCTAGTGTTAAGAATGTGGAACCCATTACCACAAAGGAATAACTGCTGGTCTACTGAGCGATGCCATCAAACTGTGAACAGAATTTAGAAGAAAACCCATAAGGTCTATGAAATAGTATGGCATACAGGGATAACATATTGATAGTTTTAGATGATAAAGAATGTCAGTCAACTGATATGGAGCTCAAAGGCCAGCATAAACAGTTGAGCCAAATGGTCTATTTCTATGCTGTGGACTCAAAGAAATTCTATGTGAGCCAAAGATAGCTGAAGGGCTGATTAATTCTATAGCTTCTCACACTGGTAGTACATTTCCACCCTTGTTGTTTCATGATGAAAGGGAATGTGAGAGCTGGTGGGGATTAATTCTCTCCTTGGATTCTCTACGCAAAGTTCCTGCTGTCTTCAAAATTTCCTGCTGGACTCACTGCACCCTCTATTGGGGGAAAGAATGTGAGCATTAGAAGGTGAATCAAAGTCAGGACCTTCACCACCACCTGCTGGCTAGCTGAAGAACAGGAGAATTTTGAGGTCCTTCACGCCAAAGTTGGTTGATATGAATGGAAGGCCTACATTTTGTTCCTTCCTTTTCTTCCCGTACTGCCTCCTTCTTTCTCTTGCATTTGACTTCAATCAAGCACGGAATGTGGCAAAAAAAAATTGCGTTTGTTTTCCACCGAGTTTTCACACCATACCCACTAAGATGATCAAATAATAAGAGGGCTACAAAATGGGCATTTTTCTCTAAACAGTGCACATCCTAGTTATTGAACATACTTTTCTAACAATTACAGGTGTCAGCTGTGGCTCAGTTGATACCTCTCACAACTCTGAGTTAAAGCTTGTAGCTTCAAATCCTATACAGGGTCTTATGAGAAAAATATCTAGGTTCACACCCAGCACAGTACTGAGGAAGTGCTGTCATTTATGTGAGACATTGAACTGGGGAAGCATCCCATGGCAACCCTTTTAATAAAGGCAGGCATGTTAATGCTGATCTCTTGGCCAATAGTTATCCCTGAATTGACATCACAGAAAGAAATGCTCAGCCATTATCAATTTACTGTGCACAATTCCCCAATGCATTTCTTTCATCACAACAGTGACACGACTTCAAATGTACTTCACAGCCTGTGAGATACTTTTGACACATGCTGATGTTGGGAAAGGTGCTTCACAAATGCAAGTCTTTTTTGGATTTCCTGTAATTTGTTTCCACTACTGAAGAACAATATATATTGGCATGCTCAAACTGAGCGTGCATGGTGGTAACTTTCAGTGACGGTTAAAACTGAAGGAAATAAACAAGATTGTTCCATTGGATTAGAGGGTGATTTTTATAAGGAGAATTAAAAATTCCAAACCTAAATATGACAATCACTAATTGCTATTCTTTCTTTGCCAATTACCATGGGAACAACACTTACTATTACTTAGGAGCGCTGGCTTCTATTACATGTCAAAGTTTATGAATTACTTCTATTAACAGAATGTTACGAGGTTTCTCACTTTGGTGCTAGGGACTTCAATTATGTGGCTAGATTACAGAAATGGAGATTATTCTCCTGACAGAGGAGAAGGGTAATGGGAGAGTCCTCAGAGGTGTTTAAAATCATGAGAGGCTTTAGCAATGTAGGAACAGGAGGAGGCCATTTGGCCCATTGAGCCTGTTCAATCAGATCATTGTTGGTCTGTGATCTCACTTCCTGGGCATGCTGTGTTTCCAGGTATAGAAGGCAGGAGCAACCCATCCAGGGTGACAAAAAATAGGTTGCAGCTACTTAATAAACAAGTTTCCATTCATTCACTGGAGACCAAATTTCCTGAGACACAGGAAGCCTGCCACACATGGCTGCTGGCTAATTAGAGATGAGTCGCTCTCAATGTCCCATTAGCGCCAAAAGGTGTAATGGCCGCAGTCGGTACTGTGACAAGGAAACCAGCAGGAATAAATCCGATGTCAGTCAGTGAGAAAGGCCATTGAGTAGAGTGGGGCTGGGGTTTGAAAGTCCATGGGAGTGGGCAGCTAGAATTTGGTGAGGGGGTGGGGTGATGCTACCCTCTGATGGATTAAGGAGGGACTTAGCCAGCCTACTCAGTGCCAACCTGCGCATGGAGATCTGCCAGGCTAACTGCCTGGCGTGGACCTTCTTCACATGCGACAGTTGATTTCTAGTGTTTCTGGGATGAGTCCCCAATGTTGGCTATAACTGTCCACTGAAGTACTTAACTTTGAACATTGGCAGGTGCCACTCTGCCCTCTATCAATGGCAGTAGTGCAGGGACAGGCAGCTGGCAGAAGGCACAGATAGGAAATAATTGGCAAAAAGGCCAGGGGATGATGAGGTTATTTGTTAAATGCAGGGCATTGTTATGATCTTGAATTCACTGCTTGAAAGGGCAGTTGGCATAACTTTCAAAAGCTATATACATATGAAGGTTAAAAATGTGGAGTTCTGAATATATGTGGGACAAATTGGAAGCTCTGCCAAAAGACTGTGACAGAGGTGATGGCTCAAATAGACACCTTCTGTGTTCTACCATTGCAAGGTTTTGTAATGACTTACCTGCCTCTCTGTTAGATCAACTTTATTGCCCAGAGCCACAAAAGGGTAATCTTTATATTCTAAAGGAATTTGCAACAAAATCTCTTCCCTCCAGCCTTCCAGAGCACATAGAGAGTCTCGATCAGTCACATCAAAAACGAGGACACAGCCATCTGAACCTTTAGAGAAGGAGGGCACCAGTGACTTAAAACGTTCCTGACCTCCAGTGTCCCAGATCTGAATTGAAGAACGAAAGGCAAGTCAGTCAATATGGGGTCAAATAGTAGCTTCATTAGTGATCCATATTAATATCCATGGGATATGGGTGTTGCCCATTTATTACCCATTCAAATTGTCCCGGACAGCAGTGAAGAACCAATCAGTTCACAGCATGGGTCTGACCAGCTAAGGACAGCAGATATACTTCTCAAAAGAGTATTAGTGAAACAGATTGATTTTTGTGAAAAAAACAACGATATTTTCATGGGTACCCTTACTGGAATAATAGGAGGATGTGGTGGCATAGTGGTAACGTTATTTGAATAGTCATCCAAAACCCTGGTTCACATTTTGGGGATGTGAGTGTGAATCCCACTATGGCAGACGTGAAGTTTGGAAATAAAAAAGCTAGTCTAACAGTGACCCTCTAACTACTGCTGCTTGTTGGTAAAACCCATCTGATTCCTTTATGGTAAGGGATCTACAGTCCTTACCTGGTCTGGCCTACATGACCACAGACCCATGACAACACAGAATCCCTACAGTGCAGAAAGAGGCCATTCAAGCCATGTCCAAGGCTCTGAACAGTACAGACAATGTGGAGTCCAGAACTGAACCTGGGTCACTGGTGCTGTGAGGCAGCAGTGCTAACCACTGAACCACTGTGTTGCCCAACATGGGTGACTGTTAACTGCTTTTCTGCCAGTAAATTCTGGTTTTGACCAGTGATGCTCACATCCAATGAATGAGTAAAACAAGAATTACAGGAATCATACATCATACTACAGCAGTTATGGCTTCAGTTTGTCCCACATGGACAGGTACCTGTGACGAAGCAGGACAAATATTCCTCACCTGTAGCTTCACTAATGTATTGTCCACTTTGATCTCTTTTGGAAGGATGCTTGCTCCCAGGGTGGTACGGTACTCCTGAGTGAATCTGTTATTGACATACCGGTTCAGAAGAGAGGTCTTACCAACCCTACATCAAAGGATTCAGAAAATACAGTCATGACTTAACCTCTGTTTTGGGACGGCGCTCAAACCTGCCCCAACTAAAATGTTGCAAAATGCAGATTTTTCAGGGAAGGAGTCACGTGACACGTGCAGAACGATTCTTTGAATTTGCTGCCCAGATCTACTCGAGATTGAGAGGTTCATAAGTGCCATTTGATGCAAGTGTGCTGTGGTGTTGTTGATCAGTCGGTTATTTTAATGCAGAGAATCACATGGAATGTACAGCAATAAAATGAAACATTTACGTCATTTGATCTAAGTTACTGTTTATGGTCCACACAAACACTCCTCCTCAACATCATCTCACCCTGTCAGCAGAAAATGCTGTTCCATTCTCCCTCAGGCATTTACCTGGCATTGCTTTAAGTGCATTGGTGCCATTCATTAGCTACGTCTTGTAGCAGTGTGCTAGATGTTCGCACCTGAATTCTTTATTAGATCTGTTAGTCACTGTCCTACATTTATAACCCTTTATTTCAGAAGTCCCCACAAAAAGAATTGTTTCCTCTCCATCTGCCCTGTCCAAGACCTCCTTAATTTTCAAAGTAAACTTAATTGGTCATCCCCATAGCCTTCTCTTTTCCTGAGGGAATACCACAGTCTGTTCTGTCTGATAGTTATAATTTATAATGGTGTGCTGTCACTCGTGCAAGCTGCTTTGCACTGTCCTTCTACACCATTTATTAAATATGGAGACTAGAATGGTACACGCTGCCTCAGCTGGTGATGTATGAGGGGTGTTATATAAATTTAATAGAATTTTCTTGCTTTACAATTCTAATGACTCAGAGTGGCTAGAAAATGGTGCACTTGTTGATGAGCTCCAAGGGGCTATTGAGGTATGTTGTTGCCTTCATGGTGTTGGGGAGTTACAGATCACTCTGAGAGTCCACGTTCCTGTGCCAGCATATACTTTTTCCTGTGTACCTCAGTGGAACTACGGATAGTGCTGGTAGAGGCTCCAACGTTCTTTCCATCACATGGCTGACCAGGAATCGTCCTCACTCTTAACTGCCGGCCATTGGCGCATGTTGGAAGGATTTTCAGATTGACAATCAACTTGTTTGGCTGTGTTGTCAATGCACCTTCCTTGATTATCAAGTGCTGGATTGGGACTCAAACCCAGAGCTTCTGGCTCAAGGGCAGGGACACTACCCTTATTCTGTTGGTGCGCGGATAGAAAAATGCCCTATTTACCTTGAGCCGACCCAATGAGAGATTTGCAATTGTACAATCTCCTTTTCTTGCATAGCATCATGTCCATGTTTGCTCAAGTGAAGCTTCAGTCAAGTGAAGAGACTGCAGTTAGGATTATATTTACTGGAGTTCAAAAAAAAATGAGGGGAATCTCATAGGAATCTATAAAATTCTAACAGGATTAAAAAGAAGAAATGCAAGTTGCCTGGATGATTGCAGCCCCAACAACACTCAAGAAGCTTGACACCATCCAGGACAAAGCAGCCCTCTTGATTTGGCACTAACATCTACAAGCATCCACTCCCTCCACCACCAACACTCAGTAGCAGCAGTGTGTACTATCTACAAGATGCACTGCCGAAATTCACCAAAGATGCTCAAACAGCACCTTCTAAACCCACATCCACTTCCATCGAGAAGGACAAGGGCAGCAGATATATGGGAACACCTCCACCTTCAAGTTTCCCATAATGCCACTCACCATCCTGACTTGGAAATATACCTCTGTTCCTTCACTGTCGCTGGAATTTCCTCCCTAATAGCATTGTGGGTCAACCCACAGGAGGTGGACTGCAGCGGTTCAAGAAGACAGCTCACCATCACCTTCTCAAGGGCAATTAGAGATGGGCAACAAATGTTGTCCAGCCACAGACACACATGCCCCATAAAATGAATAAATAAAGACTTTTAAAAAAGAACGTTCCTGTTGAATGGAGAGTCAAAAACCAAGGGTCACAATCTATGAGGGTGGAATAGGCTATTTAGGACCGAGATGAGGAAAACTTTCTGCACCCAGAGAGTGGCGAGCCTGCGGAATTTTCTTCCACAGAAAATGGTTGAGGCCAAAACATTGAATGTTTTCAAGCAGCAGTTAGCTATAGTTCTTAGGGCTAAAGAACTCAAAGTGTTTAGCGAGAAAGCAGGGACAGGATATTGAGTTGGACGAACAATATGAATGGCAGAGCAGGCTTGAAGGGTGAAATATTTTCGATGTTTCTACGTATTTTGAGCAGAGGATTTAGGCTGATGGACCCACACTGCAGCAAGGGTGTGCTGCACTGTCAGAGGTTCCTTCCTTCAGATGAGATGTTAAGCTGAGGCCCATCTGCCCTCTCAGGTGGATATAAATAAAAACTCCATGATCTATTTGAAGGATTGCAGAGGATGTTCCCTTGGGAGCCTGTCAAATATTTATCTGATGTGTAACGTACTATAAAAATGCAAGTCTTTTTCTGTGTGTGCACTTAAATGCATTGAGCTATCTGTGTAGATATTTTTACACGAATGTGAGGAAGCACTTTCTTGATTTCTGACTATGTTTGTGACAGGTGCAAGGATGTGGAAATATTAAGAAATAGTATCTGGAATATTCAGGACTGAATCTACTATTTCTTTCAAATGATTTTTCCAAATCTGTACCTTGGCCACTGAACCAGTTTGCCTTTGAATATTTGACTGAAGTTGATGTTACTGATGGCTTGTCCCTCAGTCTGCCCAGAGTTTGACAGAATTTTATACTTTATCCTGTACAATCTAGTGGCTTTTGAGAGGCTGGAGAGACAGTCACATATCAGTGAAGCATACACTTGCAAAGAAGTTAGTTTCTAATGTTGCATTCTCAGTGGGTAGCCCTTCTCTGGAAAGGATACTTTGAGGGTGGACGCACAGTCATCAGAGGGGAGGTACAGATGTAAAATTTGAACCCCTGTCCCCAAATCATTACCCTTGGCTTCTCATCTAGTGACATGGCCACTTCACCACCATTACCAAAGAAAGACATGTTCTTGATTGGTGTTTCCCCCAATCCCTATAGAAGCACCGCAATACGGAACCTACCAAGCTGTGAACAAACAGGCTTTGCAGAGCAACAAACTAGCCATCGTCCAAAAAGAGACTACAGCCAACATTGTTGCTAAGTTACAGAAGTATTATCATTTAGCAATTTACTGTGCTTTGATTTTACTTGATGATGTTTTAAAATAAATTTGTTTCATTCCTCTTTCCTCCCACATTCTCCCAAATGTTTCTGAATAATAAATAATGCTTGCAATACATATTTTTAAAAGCTGTACTTCTGCTAATACCTACCCAAGGGAACCAAGGATAACTATTTTCAAGTCCACTCCCTTGTTGATGCTCATCTATGGTGCCTGGAAAAGAAATATAGGAAGATACTTTGTCATCGCTTGACTGAAAGAAACATGTCCTTAATGGTTATGACCTGATAAACTTGAATGATGTAGCTGCTAATAGGCTATGCCTCTGATGTGACCTATCTGAACATGATGAAAAAACAAACTCAGCATATTTCATCAGGGAGGTTCTATTCCAAAATTATTTCTTATTCACTCGTGGACATGGGTACATTTATTACCTATCTCTGGTTGCCCTTGAGAATGTGGTGGTGAGCTGCCTTCTTTAACTACTGAGTCCTCGAGTTGTAGGTTGACCAGACTCTGCTGGGCTAGGATTCACCACCCTTTAAACATCTAGCTCAACACCATGAAAATTGCAAATGAGTATGACATGCCTATCTTCACCTTGGAGCTGACCAGGTCAGACATGCTGGCATTCCTAAAAGGCCCCGGTGAAAATTGGGAAGTCCAAGAATGACAACTCTCAGTGTCAGTTTGCCAATTTTAAAAGGTGCCAAAATCAACTCAATAAAAATCTCGCCCTCTTTCCCCCCCATTCTCCCACACCTGCTTTCTTCTTCTCAACACCTCCCTTCTCCCCATCCCACCCCACCACTGAAGCTTCTGTAAAGTTTGTATCAGGTTCCATAATAATCTAACTGGGAACTTGGGGTGCTGGTTAGCTCATGTGGCTGTTAGGTCTAGAGTTCAGAAATGAGTCTAACTACATTCATTGCACATATAAATGAAAAGTTCTGAAAACACTCAGCAGACCAGGGAACTTCCTTGACAGGAATTACATAGGCTTGAACAAAAACAAAATAGGCCAATGCCAGTGTTTCTGTTCTGCACAAGCCTTGTCCGGTTCCAATTTATTTTATCTTAACAAGGCAACCTTCTCTTCTCTCTATTCTCCTTCATGTACTTATATAATCATCCCTTAAAAACATCTATGTATTTTCACTTTTTATTGTTTTGTTTATTCATTGTGGGATGTGGGCGTCTCTGGCTGGCCAGCATCTATTGTCCATCTGTAGCTGCCCTTGAGAAGGTGGTGGTGAGCTGCCTTCTTGAATCGTTATAGTCCACCTGCTGTGGGTCGATCCACAAAGCCAATAGGGAGGGAATTCCGGGATTTTGGTCCAGCGACATCAAAGGAACAGTGATGTATTTCCATGTCAGGATGGTGAGTGGCTTGGAAGCAAACTTGAAGGTGGTGGTATTCCCATATATCTGCTGCCCTTATGCTTCTAAATTGATGTAGTTTTGGGTTTGGAAGGTGCTGTCTGAGGATCTCCAACCTCTCTGTGCACAAGTAAGTGTTCCATTCTCTCTGAGTAAAGGCATGTCTCTTGAGTTCTTTATAGGATTTATCAGCGATCAATTATGGAGAAAAGATCTTAGTATTTCACATCAATAACTTTCACTGAATCTTCACATGATAATTTACTTTAGCTTTATTGCAAAGGTTGTTGTGCTGCCCAATGATATGTTGCCAAGGTAATTATTATTACAATATGGAAATGATATCAGTTGGATTTTACAGGGTCTTCATGCCAATAAAAACATATAGAAGTATTTGCGGAGTTGCCTAAAGGATTTACAAGGCTGATATCAGAACGAAGACACTATGAGTATCAGGAAAGACTGATTAAGTGACAGTATTTTCTCTAGAAAATAGAATGTTGAATGGTGACCTAATAGAGGCCATCAAAATGATGATGGGGTATCTGGAGAAAACATTTTCAACTGTGGAAGCCTGAAATTAGGTGCTGTGAGTCTGAGATAATCACCGTATGTGCAAAAAAAAAATTCAGGAGAAAGCTCTTTGCTTAGATTATGGTAAAAAAAAAACTGGACCCCTGCTTTTACATGCAGAAATTGAAGTGATGAGCATTAATAACTTTCAGAGGTATCTAGGTAGATCCATGAAGGAGAAAGAAATAGGGGTCATGTTGGTGAAGTTAGATAAGTAGGCCCAAGAAGGAAAAAGCTTGTGTGAAGTATGAATATTGATACATGTCAAGTTTCTCTGCTGCAAATTCTATATAGTCTACATATGTAAACAGTAAAGATTCTAATAATCACATATATACATGTATAACATACTTGAAGTCCTACATCTGCACAAAAATGTCCAGAAAAGCTTAACTTTCCATTTTCAGTTTCATTATGCTTCCCAACTGTGTCTGTTGTATGGGGTAGAGGAGTGGGTTTGTGTGTGATGTTCTTCAAAGGGTCAGTATGGACCTGTTGGGCAGAATGGTCTGCTTCCACACTGTAGGGATTCTATGAATTCCTACTCCTACTTTCTTCTTGACAATAATATCTGCCTAAGTAAAGATGTCACACTGCAATTACAGAGATAATAGGTACTGCAGATGCTGGAGAATCCGAGATAACAAGGTGTGGAGCTGGATGAACACAGCAGGCCAAGCAGCATCATAGGAGCAGCCCAAGAGCCTAGGCCCGAAACGTCAAGCTTTCCTGCTCCTATGATGCTG
>JAHRHZ010000028.1:26243007-26269060 GCA_024137785.1 Ginglymostoma cirratum | reverse complement strand
AATTACACTCTCTTTTCAATTGGGGAGTTGTAGCACCTTCATTTCCCATCTGCTAGCTCCTTGTCCTGTCCTGCAGACAAACTCCAGTACTGTGATCAACACCATTTCCCTGTTTCCCAGATTATGGCAAATTCCAGAATTTAATTAAAATAAAATTAAATCAAAGTACCACATTAACTTATATGCACAATCACTTTAAAACGGGACTGAATTACATCTGTGCACCCTGGTCCTGCAACCCCATGCCCTCCGTTTTCATCAGAGAATTGGACTTGATCTTAGTACAGCAATTCATTTTACACATGAATAATTTATCCCTATTTCTACGCACACAATGTAGAATTTTCTAGGAATTTACTGCAGGTGATTTATCAACAAAACTGAGGAATTTTACTGTCACTCATTCTTCCCATTGAACATCACAATACAAAGCAAATTTTACTGTACCGCCATCATTCTGTGAGCAGTCTTTAGCAGCAAACTAAGAGCCCAATACCAAGTAAAGCTCTTCAGTAAAACGTCACCAATAACTTCTTAATAACACTAGGTCTTGAGACCCCTTAGTGTTTGTGGAATTGTAACTCAGTTTTGGACAGTGCTTTGTGAAGTGGGACAGAGCAATAAGAAATCTGTAGTTCAGGCCCATTGGCAGGTGGGTTGCAAAGCAATACAATCTCATTTCTCTCATTTAAAACAACAAATGTCCATGAATAATCTTGTAACTTTAATCTAATCTCAGAAGTCAAAGATCAGATATAAATCTCTTCAGTTTTACTTTCACATTTTATAACCTAAACCAAACTCTGTAATTCAATTACAGCCTGCTGAACACGTGTTGGTCCCATAAACCTGCAGCATTTATAGCCTTATTGCATTTTATCAGTGTTCCTGCTGTGTTGTGTGGGGGCATGGCCCCGTAGCAATCCAGCAATGTACAAATTAGTATAACAAACACTCACAAGCAATATTCTCTTCCAAGGTATGTGTGATGATGCTGCACTTACAGGGGCCACACACAGCAAGGAATGGTTAAAGGGAAAGTCTCGCTCTCCTCACCACAATTGCAAACCAAACTCTTCTCCTCTCCAGCTTTATCCCCCTTCTGATTGCCCCTTCAGTAAACTACATAGGTAAAGACAGTGGAGTGTGTTGACTGAGGCCCTGCAGAATCTGCTCAGAACTGTTTTCAACTTCTTCCTGCATTGCCATCAATACCTTGATGATTTCTTTTACTGAACTCACATTAATTGCACCAGACGGCAATTTAACCTACAAGCTAACCATTTAATTGTACAAACCTGTTATAATGTTGGTCATATTTACTTGGGCATGTTTCCTTATTTGAATTTGGTTAAGGAAATTTATCAATTTCAATTTACTCAATTTTAAAATTCTCATCCTTGCTTTCAAATCCCTTCCTGGCCTCCTAACTCTGAAAGCTATAACCCTGCAGGCTTCAAGATCCCTGTGCCTTTCCAAATCTGGTCTTCTGTGGGACTCAAATTCGAATCGTTCCATCATTGGCCACTATGCTTAGTCCCCAGTCTCTGGAATGCCCTCCCAACACCTGTCTGCTCCTTGAGTCACTTACCTCTTTGAGATGCTCCCTATCTCCTTGATTGAACGTTTGTTCACTGATGAAACCCCAAATTAAATGTCTCGTATATTGGTACAAACTGCTATGGGTATTGATTGTAGCATACTGCTGAGAATCCTCAACTAACTGCAATTGGAAGTATGTTTGGCTCCTGTCCAGCTTCGTGAAGGACAGATCCCCCACCAGCTTTGTATATAACTCCTCTATGTGAGGGACTGGGTATTTATCCAGCTGTGAGAAGTGGTTTACTATTTGTTTAAAATCCTCACAAAGGCAAACTGACCCATTGGGCTTCAAAATTGGTACATCTGGTGTTGCCCATTGCACAACCTGGACTGGTTTGATGGTTCCTTCACTTCCCAGTCTTCTGATTTCTGCTGCTATTTTTGGCTGTAAATCAAATGGCACTGAGCAGGCCTTGCAGAATCGTGCAAGTTCTTCCTGGTCAACATGCAAAGTGGCCTTGGCTACTTTGATAGTCCCCAGACCTTCCTGAGAAACTTGCAGGTATTTAATTAGCACTTCACTCAGGCAGCCATTTTTCAATCAAAAAATGTGGAGCCAATCAAGTTGAATCTTTATGAACCAATTTCGGTCCATCAATCTTGGGTCCAAGTCTTTTACTACAATCAGTGGTAGCTGAACCTGCTGCTTCTCATAAGAAGCCGGAACAGCAGTTGTACCCTTAATCCGTAAAGGTTCCCTGGTATAGGTTCTCAATCTAGCCGAGATCTTGTACAAATTTAAGCGTTAGAGTCCAGAGTGCATTTGTTAAAGATTGGTTCTATGATCACTGAAACGGCCAATCAACCACTATTAGAGGGTGACCATTCAACCAGATGTTTGTTTTGACTGGTTCCTATTTGGATGTTGTTCAGAAATTTAACCGCTCCAAACCAGATGTATGTAGACTTTCCAGGGTGTACATTCTCCTGGATACTGGCCTATGAGTTCTCTTACTCTATTTAGGTTTAATGGGACTGTTTAGTTGTTATGAGTCCACATACCTGCAGCAACTACAATGCCTGACTAACTGTGAAGTTACAAGCAACTCCGGAAGTTGGAGTTCGGTCCAAGAAAAATGAACAAACAGTCAAATTCACAGCTGACCTTGGAGAAACCTCATTATCAGAACTACTCACAGCAGGGAGTGCCAGGATTTCATTTCATCAGATAGGGGTTTGCTTTTAACAGTCATAAAACTTATCAATCCTGATCTGTTTTTTTGTAAATCTGAAGTAGTGAGTAGGGTGAGGGCTTTTTTTTTATGTTTTACTGGGATCCGTCTCTTGATTAAATTTTTTAAAATGTAAAACATAGGTATTAAGTTATTCTACAGCAGTGTTTTCAGAGTAGTAAAGGTGCTATTTTCTGGATCCGTACATGAAGGTGCAGAGATAGCTTTTAGTAGAGTCATGTGCTCTTCCTGTCAGATGTGGGGATTAGGGAGAATTTCAACGTTCCTGATGATTATGTCTGCACAAAGTGTTTGGTTGCGAATCCTATCAGATCACATGAATCAATTAGAGGCAATGAGGAATTTACAGGAGCCGGGGTGTGATGGATGGCAGTTTCAGGAAGGATGGCAGTTTCAGAAAAACTGCAGATACATTTGGGTAGAGGTAAAAGGTACTGCAGATGCTGGAGAATCCGAGATAACAAGCATGGGGCTGGATGAACACAGCAGGTCAAGCAGCATCATAGGAGCAGGAAAACTTGACGTGATGGGTTACTTCTAAGAAAGGTAGGAGAGGGAAACAGGTAGTGCAGGAGTCTCCTGTGACTATCCCCATCTAAAACAAGAATGCGGTTTTGGAAAATGTAGAGGGTGACAGACTCTCAGGGGATTGTCGCACTGACTGCCAGGTTTCTGGTACCAAGATTGGCTCTACTGCAATGAGGAGAATGTCAGGTTCCAAGCAATTGATTGTGATAGAGGACTCTCTAGGCAGGGACACAGATAGTCATTCCAGTGGCTGAGAGCGAGACATCAGAATGATGTGTTGCCTCCCTGGTGCCAGGGTCAAGGCTGTCTCGGAGAGGGCGCACATTATTCTCAAAGGGTAGAGTGACCAACAGGAAGTCATTGTACATGTTGATACCATTGACATAGGAAGAGAAAGGGACTAGATTCTTAAGGAGAATATAGGAAATTAGTCAGAAGGATAAAATGTAGGTCCTCAAGGATATCTTGATAATTCCTGGTGCCATGTGCTAGTGAGAGTAGCAATAGGAGGATGCAGCAGATCTGGGCATGGCTGAGGAGCTGGTGCAGTGGGCAAGGATTTGTATTTTTAGATCACTGGAATCTCTTCTAGGGTAGAAGGACAGTTTGCACCTGAATTAAAAGGAGACCAATACCCTGCTAAGGAGATTTGCTAGTGCTACTTGAGAACCAGTAAACTAGTAAACTAGTAAAGCGGGTGTGGGAACCCAAAGAGATAGTGAGAAAAGAAATACATCTGAGGCTGGTCCTGTTGAGACGAAGAGCAAATTAAATAGCCAAGGCAGGCAAGAGCAAGGTAGAGAACGAGGTAAGATTGATAAACTAAACAGAATTTATTTCAATGCAAGGGGCCTGACAGGCAAGGCAGATGAACTCAGAGCAAGTTTGGGAACATGGGACTGGGATATCATCGCTATTAGAGAAACTCATCTCAGGGAAGGGCAGGACTGGCAGCTTAATGTTCCAGGTTATAGGTGCCTAAGAAGGATAGAAGGGAGGTCATGGGGACGGGGATTGGTGTTTTTGGGCAGGGAGAACATTACAATTGTAAGAGAGGATATTTCTGGGACTATGTCCAGTGATGTTATTTGGGTGGAACTGAGAAATAAGAAAGGGATGATCACCTTACTGGGATTGTACTATAGGCCCCCAATAGTCAGTGGGAAATTTCAGAGCAAGTTTGTAAGGGGATCTCAGTTATGTGTAAGGACGATGGGGTTGTAATGATAGGGGATTTCAACTTTCCAAACAGAGACTGGGACAGCCATAGTATTAAGGGCTTGGATGGAGAGGAATTTGTTAAATGTACAAGAAAATTTTCTTATTCAGTATGTGGATGAACCTATTAGAGAAGGAGCAAAATTTGACCTACTCTTGGGAAATAAGGCAGGACAAGTGACTGATGTGTCAGTGGAGGAGCACTTTGGGCCAGCAATCATTATTCCATTAGTTTTAAAATAGTTATGGAAAAGGATAGACCTGATCTAAAAGATAAAGTCCTATACTGGAATAAGGCCAATTTTGACAGTATTAGACAAGAACTTCCAAAAGTTAATTGGGAAAGGCTATTCACAGGTAAAGGGATGGCTGGAAAGTAGGAAGCATTCAAAAATGAGATAGTGAGAGACCAGAGGCAGTGGGGTGAAGGGTAAGGCTGGTAGGTGCAGGGAATACTGGATGACTAGAGAAATTGAAGCTCTGGTCAAGAAAGTAAAGGAAGCATATGGCAAGTATAGGTAGCTGGGATCAAGTGAATCCTTCAAGGAGTATAAGGGTAGTAGGAGCATACTCAGTTGGGTGATAAAGGGGGTATGTGAAAGCTTTGGCAAACAGGGTTAAGGAGAATCCAAAGAGATTCTACAAATACATTAGGTGCAAAAAATTAACTAGGGAGAGAATAGGGCTCCTTAAAAATCAACAAGGCCGCCTATGTATGGAACCGTAGGAGATGGGTGAGATGGTAAAGGAGTATTTTGCATCAGTATTTCCTGTGAGAAAGGATATGGAAGCTGGAGAACTTGGAAAAACAAATACTGATATCATAAAAAGTGTCCTATCACAGAGGAGGTGATGCTGGACTTCTTAAAATGCATAAAGGTGGGTAAATCCCTAGGGCATGACCAGGTGTATCCTGGAGCTTTGTGGGAGATCAGAGAAGTGAACACTGGGCCCCTTGTTGAGATGTTTATATCTTCAATAGCCATAGATGATATGCCGGAAGACTTGAGCATGTTAGTGGGGGGTAGGTTTTTGGAGGGGATTCTGAGGGACAGGATTTACATATATTTGAAAAAACAAGGACTGATTAGTCAACATTGCTTTGTGCGTGGGAAATCATGTCTCACTAACTTGATTGATTATTTTGAAAAAGTGATAAAGAAGACTGATTTAGATACTGCGGTGGACATTGTCTGTATGGAGTTCAGCAAGGTGTTGAGCAAGGTTCCTCATGGTAGACCGGTTAGCAATGTTGGATCACATGGAATCCAGGGAGAGCTAGGCATTTGGACACATAATTAGCTTCGAGTTAGGAGACAGAGGGTGGTCGTGGAAGGTTGTTTTCCAACTGGAGTCCTGCGACCAGTGGTGTGCCACAAAGAACGGTGCAGGGTCCTCTGCATTTTATTATTAAACAAATGATTTGAATGTGAGTATAGGAGTACTGGTTAGTAAGTTTGCATATGGCACCAACACGGATGATGTTATGGACATTGAAGAAGGTTATCCCAGAGTACAATCAGACCTTGATTAGATGGGCCAATGGGCTGAGAAGCGGCAGATGGAGTTTAATTTAGATAAATATGATGTGTTGCATATTGGTAATGCAAAGCAGGGCAGGACTGATACTGTTAATGGTAGGGTCCTGGGGAGTGTTGCTCAACAAAGAGGCCTTGGGACGCAGGTTTATAGTTCATTGAAGGTGGAGTCACAGGAAGACAGGATAGTGAAGAAGATGTTTGGTACACTTTATTGGTCAGTGCATCGAGTGTAGGAGTTGGGATGTCATATTGGGATGTCATAGTTTGTCCACTTTTGCAATACTGCATTCAACTTGGTCTCCGTGCTATAGGAAAGATGTTGTGAAATTTGAAAGGGTTCAGAAAATATTACAAGGATGTTGCCAGCGTTGGAGGGTTTGAGCTATAGGGAGAGGATGAATAGGCTGGGGCTATTTTCCCTGGAGTGTCAAAGGTTTATAAACCTTTTAGAGGTTTATAAAAGCATGGGGGGGGGGGTGTGCATGGACAGCATGAATAGCTAAGGGTCTTTTTCCCAGGGTAAGGTGAGTCCAAAACTAGAGGGCATAGGTTTAAGGTGAGAGAGGAAAGATATAAAGGGGACCTAAGAAGCAATTTTTTCACGCAGAGGGTGGTGCATGTATGGAAGAGCTGCCAAAGGAAAAGGTGGAGGCTGGTACAATTACAATATTTAAAAGGCACCTGAATGGGTACATGAACAGGAAGGATTTAGAGGGATATGGGCCAAAAACTGGCAAATATAACTGGACTGATTTGTGATATTTTGCCAATATGAGCAAGTTGGACCAAAGGGTCTTTTTACATGTTGTGTAAGTCTTTGACTCTATGGCTTATCTGTCTGGATCCTGAAGAAAATATTAACTGTTTGTCCAAGGCTTGGCTTTGTTTTGGAGTTTTGCTGGTCGCTGACCAAGAGTCCCTCTGCTCAGGATATGTCCTCAGTGAGGCTATACAATTGCCTTCACTTGAGTGGTGTTCCCCAAGCTCAGTCAGGCTGGCAAGGGTATCCATTTCCATTGGAATACCCTGTAACTCAATACTCCACTTGCTGCATTTTCCAATGATAAACCCATTGTAGTGCCTGTTTGAAGTTCAGCTGTGCTTCAGCTAGTAGCCTCTCTTACGTGGTTATATCATTAAGCCCATGTGCCAAATGGTCTCTCAACATCTCATTAAGTTTTAAACCAAAGTCACACACCTCTGCCAGTCATCTTAACCTCATCAAAAATCCCAATACAGATTCCCTTGGTTCTCAAATTGCTGACTAGAACCAACAGCGCCTCAGAATTAGAGGAGGCTTGGGGTCATAATATTCCTTAACTAAATCCGTCAACTCTTGGAAGACTTTTAGTATCTGGTGCCTCAGGAAACATTTGTCTCTTAATCACCAAAAAAGCTGTGGGTCCACACATTGTCAGGACAATTATTTGTTGCTTTTCATCTGCTCCAAGGTCATTTGCCTGGAAAAAAAACATTCTTTCCACAATAACAAGCATGGGGCTGGATGAACACAGCAGGTCAAGCAGCATCATAGGAGCAGGAAAACTTGACGTTTCGGGCCTAAACCCTTCATCAGAAATGGGGGAGGGGAAGAGGGTTCCGAAATAAATAGGGAGAGAGGGGGAGGCGGATAGGGGATGGATAGAGGAGAGGATAGGTGGAGAGGAGGCAGACAAGTCGAAGAGGCGGGGATGGAGCCAGTAAAGGTGAGTGTAGGTAGGGGGGTGGGGAGGAGATAGGTCAGTCCAGGGAGGACGGACAGGTCAAGGGGGCGGGATGATGTTAGTAGATAGGAGATGGGGGTGTGGCTTGAGGTGAGAGGAAAAACAGGTTAGGGAGGTGGAGATGAGCTGGGCTGGTTTTAGGATGCGGTTGGGGGAGGGGAGATTTTGAAGCTTGTGAAATCCACATTGATGCCATTGGGCTGCAGGGTTCCCAGGCTGAATATGATTTGCTGTTCCTGCAGCCTTCGGGTGGCATCACTGTCGCATTGCAGGAGGCCCAGGATGGACATGTCATCTGAGAAATGGGAGGGGGAGTTGAAATGTTTCGCGACTGGGAGGTGTAGTTGTTTGTTGCGAACGGAGCGCAGGTGTTCTGCAAAGCGGTCCCCAAGCCTGCGCTTGGTTTCCCCGGTGTAGAGGAAGCCACAACGGGTACAGCGGATGCAGCATACCACATTGGCAGATGTGCAGGTGAACATCTGCCTGATGTGGAAAGTGTTCTTGGGGCCTGGGATTGGGGTGAGGGAGGAGGTGTGGGGAGAGGTGTAGCACTTCCTGCGGTTACAAGGAAAAGTGCCGGGTGTGGTGGGGCTGGAGGGGAGTGTGGAGCGGACAAGGGAGTCACGGAGGGAGTGGTCCCTCCGGAAGGCAGATAAGGGTGGGGAGGGAAAAATGTCTTTGGTGGTGGGGTCTGATTGCAGATGGCGGAAGTGTCGGAGGATGATGCGTTGGATCCGGAGGTTGGTGGGGTGGTATGTGAGGACGAGGGGGATTCTTTTTTGGTTATTATTGCGGGGACGGGGCGTGAGGGATGTGTTCCGGGAAATGCGGGAGACACGGTCGAGGGCGTTCTCGACCACTGCAGGGGGGAAGTTGCGGTCCTTGAAGAATGAGGACATTTGAGTTGTACGGGAGTGGAATGTCTCATCCTGGGAGCAGATGCGGCGGAGGCGAAGGAATTAGGAATAGGGGATGGCATTTTTGCAGGAGGGTGGGTGGGAGGAGGTGTATTCCAGGTAGCTGTGGGGATCAGTGGGCTTGAAATGGACATCTGTTTCTAGGTGGTTGCCTGAGATGGAGACAGAGAGGCCCAGGAAGGAGAGAGAAGTGTTGGAGATGGTCCAGGTGAACTTCAGGTTGGGGTGGAAGGTGTTGGTGAAGTGGATGAACTGTTCCAGCTCCTCGTGGGAGCACGAGACGGCGCCGATGCAGTCATCAATGTAACGGAGGAAGAGGTGGGGTTTAGGGCCAGTGTAGGTACGGAAGAGGGATTGTTCCACGTAATCTACAAAGAGGCAGGCATAGCTTGGGCCCATGCGGGTACCCATGGCCACCCCCTTTGTCTGCAGGCAGTGGGAGGAATTGAAAGAAAAGTTGTTGAGGGTGAGGACGAGTTCGGCTAAGCGGATGAGGGTGTTGGTGGAGGGGGATTGGTCAGTTCTGCGGGACAGGAAGAAGCGGAGGGCCTTTAGGCCATCAGCATGGGGAATACAGGTGTATAGGGACTGGACGTCCATAGTAAAAATGAGGTGTTGGGGACCGGGGAATTGGAAGTTCTGGAGGAGGTGGAGGGCGTGGGTGGTGTCACGGACGTAGGTAGGGAGTTCCTGGACCAAGGGGGTGAAAATGGAGTCTTGGTAGGTGGCGATGAGTTCGGTGGGGCAGGAGCAGGCGGAGACAATGGGTCGACCAGGGCATTCAGGTTTGTGGATTTTGGGGAGGAGATAGAAGCGGTGGGTGCGGGGTTGGGGAACGATGAGGTTGGAGGCGGTGGGTGGGAGGTCACCTGAGGTGATGAGGTTGTTGGCCCAGTCATCCATGGCAGGATCGAAAAATTCAAACTTCCTAAATAATAATATTAAAGTTTTATCGGTTTCTATGAGATCCCACTTCATTCTTCAAAACTGTAGTGAATGTATTCCTAATCGATTCAATCTCTCTACCCATATCAGTCCTGCAATTCTCGTAATCAGTCAGGTATGATATTTAAGTATCGGAATTGACAGGGTCTGCTTAGTCTAGCATAGATAAAAGAAACCAGTTCTGGGTCTAACTAGAAAATCCTTGGGGATAATAAGAGTTGCTTTATTACATGACACTGATCCAGCTCCCTGAGAGCCAGCTGTCAGACTGAACAGAACCTTTGATACTACTGTTTATATCTGTCAGCTAGGGCTCCCTGATTGGACCAGATTGACAGCCCCAATCAGGGAACTCATGTTCTATGAGGTCCACTTGGCTGACCTGGTTACAATGTCTATGTTACATTGATATAGTAGACACTGATAGAGCGACTTTGAGGAATGTTTGGATGTTAGGTCCCACTCTCCTGAGATAGTAAACTTTTCTACCCACAATTCCACATCACATCATCATAACGGATGGTGCTTCAGGCACTCTTCAGTCATGAAGGCAAGGTCACTGTAGACCTAGTTGACCATTGGGCTACCATCTCATTGGACAGAGATAACTGCTAGTGGTTTAACCTGAGGGTCACCACACTTCAGGACATGTGAGAAAGAGAATCCTTCATGGTAACCTCAGCCAGTGTAGAAATTGAACCAAAACTACTTCATGTTACTCTGAAGAGTAAACCAGCCCTCCAGCCAACTGAGCTAACTGACCCTGACTCTGTAGTAGAAAACTCTTCTTAAAAAAACACAAACTCAGATCCTTAGTGCATCAGTCTGAGCCTCTGGATTACCAGTCCTGTACTTTACCACAATGCCGCCATCGGCCCTTATTGCCCTACGGTGTTAGCCTACATTTCTGTGTCCAAATGTCAGAGGTGGGACTTGAACCTACAATTATGTGACATGGGGTTAACAATGATACTCACTAAGTCTGAATGTGGGTAAAAACATGAACACAATTTTGAAAAGCATCCACATACCAGAACTCTTGGAATACAGTTCTTGAACTGAAGGCATGAGCAATCCTGTAGGAATGAAATTTTCAGGGCAGCTAAATTGATTCCAGGAAACACAAAGCTAAGTATTTTTTTGCTAACTGAAGTTTACGACTCTCCGATATTTATCCTGGACAGATTCTACTTGAATTGCACTGATATTACAACAAGACCATGTTTTAAACCAAAGCTTTAACATGACAGACTACTATATGAAGGTTCATTTTGATATTGTCAGTTCGTGTCAGTCACACTAGAGACTGTGGGGCATAAAGTGACCGATAAATCCCTTTCACGATTGGATCAATACTTAAAAGCGAAATATAAATTGGAACAAATGAATCTTGATAAAACACTTTTACCAACAAGCACTTGCTATAAACGGTGACAGCTGCAATTTCTTGAAGTTAAATTCTAGTTTACTCACAGTTTGGCACATTAACATGTAGCTCTGGGCAGAATATGACGAGACTATGTGCTCAGTACAATTCTATAGCAGCATTTTGCAGACCGATACCCTCAGATCCATTTTACGTTCTGTTCATCTCATGAAAGTGTAAGGGTATAGAAAGTCGACTGCTACTGCTCCGATATCAACGCTGCGTCAAACAAAGCAACTTCTCAGACTGAGTGCAAAGCCGGTTTGTTCAGATTCAGATTGTTCTGCCTGACGCAGCAACATGGGTGTTTCCAACCAGATTGCTGCTGGAACAGTGCAGATGGGTGGATCAAAACCGTCTCTAAGCTTAGTCAGTGAATTAAAGAGAGAGCTCCCTCGGGGTTAGACTGTTATTTCCGTTGTGCAACCTCTGACAGAACACATACATATTAGAAGAATTCAGCCCTATGTGTCTCCTCCACCATTCAGTAAGATTATGTCTGATCTGATTGTGGCTTCATTCCAACTTTCCTGTCTGCCCCAATACCCTTTGACACCCTTGCCAATCACAAATCTATCTTTAAAATATTCAATAACTCTACATGGCTCTCTGCAGAAAAGAATTCCACATAACGACCCGGCGAGAGAAAAAAGCTTTCCTCACCATTTTAAATGGGAGACACCTGATTTCTAATATAGCCAAGTGTGGAGCTAGATGAACACAGCAGGCCAAGCAGCACCAGAGAAGCAGGAAAGCTGAAGAGTTTCTGAAGAAGGGTCCAGACGCGAAATGCCAGCTTTCCTGCTCCTCTGATGCTGCCTGGCCTGCTGTGTTCATCCAGCTCTACACCTTGTTATCTCAGACACCAGCATCGACAGTTCTTACTATCTCGGATTTTTAATATATGTCTCCTTTTTCCCAGAAGCAGAAACAACCTTTCTGCAACCACCCTGAGAAATTCCCTCTATGTATCAACAAAATCACCTCTCATTCCTCTAAACTCCAGTGAGTACTGGTCTAACCTGTCCAACCTGTGCAACTTCATCACAGGATGCAGGTGAGTGAACTTTCCCTAAACTGCTTCCGGTGCACAGTAGAAATAATGGCATTAAATCTTCTTTGCAAATGGAATAGAAGATTGAGCACTTTACTTGGGGCATGTCTGATGTAGTTGCTTACATTGTAAAGCACTTATATAGGAACATAGCATAAGAACCAAGAGCAGGAGTAAGAAAGTCAGCCTGTTGAGCCATTTCACATGACGATAGCTGATCTGATCTCGGCTTTGTAGTGAATGGATCCAGGTCAGCCAAGTGGACATCATACGAATATGAGTTCCCTGACTGGGGCTGTTAACCTGGTCCAATCAGGGAGTCCTGGCTGACAAGATTTAAATAGGAATGTCAGGGGTTCTCTGCTCTGGCTAGTTCAGTGTCATGCATTATGCATGTGTAATTAAAGGATGACTTTAATGATGTGATACCGGCATTCGTGGAGTTATTTAAGGCCTCATCTAAACTTTCCTGCTACTTCCTCATCACCCTTTCACCCATTACTAATGAAAAGTCTATCTCTGCCTTAAATTTATTCAATGTCTGGGTATCCGCCACACTCTGGGGTAATGAATTCCAAAGGTTCATGAACTTTTGACAGAAGTAATTCCTCCTTATCTCTGTTTTAAATCTGCCATCAGTTATCCTAAAGATATGACCTCAGATTATGGATTTCCCCACAAGGGGAAGCATCTGTTTTATGCCTACTTTATCAATCCCCTTTAATGTCATCTATACATCAATTAGATATCCTCTCATTGGTCTAAAATCCAGAGAGTAATGGCCTAAATTGCTCTATCTCCCTTCATAAGACAAACTCCTCGTCTCTGGAATCAATCCAATGAACCTCATCTGAACTGCCTCCAATGTAACTACATTCCTCCTCAATTAAAGGGACTAAAATAGCATGCAATATGCCAGGTGCAGTCTCACTAATGTCTTGTTCAGTTGCAGCAACACTTCCCTACTTTTATACTCTGTTTCTTTCATAAGAAATGGTAAAATTTCATTTGTCTTTCTTGTTACATGCTGTACCTGCAGACTAATTTTCTGTGATTCATGCACGAGGACACCATGATCCCTCTCCACTGAAACACCCTGAAGTCTCTCTCCATTCATATAATAAGTTGCCTTTCTGTTCATCCAACCAAAATGTATGACATTACATTTATCACTTAAACTCCATCTACCAAATTTTGCACATTCACCAAATCTACACATTTCATAGAATCATAAAATCCCTACAGTGTAGAAAGAGGCCATCTGGCCCATCGAGTCTGCGCTGATCCTCTGAAGAGTATTCCACCCAGACACACTATCCCACTCCATCCCAATAACCCAACATGGGGTTTTTAGGTAGGCTAAACCCGACACTATCGGAAAATTCTCAGCTTGGGCAATCCACCTAACCTGCATATCTTTGTAAATTTGTAAATTTCTTATTTCTTTATTACAATTTACTTTCCCACCTATTTTAGTGTTGTCTGCAAATTTGGCTATTGTGCCTTCTATCCATGCATCAAATCATTAACAAAGATTGTAAATAGCTGAGGCCTGAGAATGGGACACTGTGGCACCCCACTAGTTACATGTTTTCCAACCAGAAAAATGTCCACTTATCCTGACCGTCTGCTTTCTGCTGGATAACCAATCCTCTATCCAAACTAATATATTACACCATTCTCATGTGATTTGTACCTTGTGTATTAACCTTTTGTGTGACACTTTATCAAATACTGTCTCTAAGTCCAGATATACTACATCTACGGGACTTTTTTTTCTTTATTCGTTCATGGGATGTGAACACCACTGGGCTAGGCAGCATTTATTGCCCATCCATAATTGCCCAGAGGTCAGTTAAGAGTCAACCACATTTACTGTGGGTCTGGAGTTACATGTAGGCCAGACCAGGTAAGGATGGCTGTTTCCTTCCCTAAAGGACATTAGTGAACCAGATGGGTTTTTCTGACAATCGGTAATGGATTCATGGTCATCACTGGACTCCTTAATTCCAGATTTTTTTTTAAAATTGATTTAAAATTCTACCATTTGCTTTTGTGGGATTCAAACCTCCTGACCATTGCCTGGGTGCCTGGATTAACAGTCTAGCGATAATACCACTAGGCCATTACCTCCCCAGTATCCACCTTGCTAGTTTCACCTTTGAAAACTCTAAGCAAATTAGCCAAACAAGATTTGCTCGTTATAAAATCATGCTGATTCTGATGGATTGCATTTGACGTTCCAAATGCACTGTTATTACATCCTTAATAATAGATTCCAACAATTTCCCAACAATAGTTTCCAACAATAAACTATCTGGTCTGTAATTTCCTACTTTCTGCCTCCTTTTTTTGAAGAAGATGTTATATTTGCATTTTTCTCATTGACAGGGACCTTTCCAGCACCCAGGGAATTTTGGAATATTATAATCAGTGGATCTATGATCTTTGCTGCCACTTCATTTAGGATGCTAGGATGTAGAGCCTTGGGACTTGTGTGCCTTCAGTTCCCAATAGTTTGCTCAGTCCATTTTCCTAATGATGATGATTGTTCTAAATTCCTCCGGTTCTATAAACTTTGCAATACCTGTTACTCTTAGAATGGTACTAGTGTGCTCCACTATGAATTTTGAAGGAAAATATTGATTTAATGTCTGCTATTTCTGTGTTCCCCACAAGTAACTCCACAGTCTCATCCTCCAAGGAACCAATATTCTCTTTACCAACTGTTTTTCTTTTTATATACTTATAAGAGCTTTTGCTGTTCATTTTTACGATTTGCACTGATTTTCTTTCATAATTTGCCATTGTTCTTTTTTCATTTTTTCAGTAATCCTTTGTTGGTCTTTAAAGGCTTCCCATTCCTCCAGCCTGCCGTTGGACTTTGTGGAATATGGCATGGCTTAGTTTTCACCTTTATGTTATCATAACTTCCTTGCTTGGCCATGCATGCTATCTCCACCTTCCCCCCACATTCTCCTATTACAATCTTTCTTCCTCACTGAAATACATTTTATTTGGGAGAAATTGAATAACTCCTTGTATATTTCCTGCTGCTCATCAACTATCCTACCTTTCAGTCTTCCCACCCAGTCCATTAGGACCAGATCTGTTCTCATACCTACACAATTACTTTTGTTTAACTTTTGTAGAACGCTAGTGTGGTATTCATTGCTCACCCCTCAATTTGAATTTGAAATTATAGCATTCTATGATCACTCTTCCCAAGAGGGTCCTTCATTATGAGATAATTAATTAATCCCATCCTATTACATAATACCAAATCCAGAATAGCTTGCTCCCTAGTTTGTTCCACAGCATACCGCTCCAGGAAGATATCCCAAAAATGAACTCTCCCTTGCAACTACCCTTGTGAATTTGATTAATCCGGTGTATAAGCATGTTAAGATCATCCATGATTACTGCCGTACCTTTCTTTCAAGACTCTAGTACTTCCTGGTTTATACTGTACCCTACTCTGGAACTGTTCTTTGGGGACCTATAGATTATTCCTAACAGGGACTTCTTCCACTTTTTTTATTAAATTCAATCTGGACTGAATCTAAACCTTGAATTCTAGTGCCTATATCATTTGTCATCACAGCACTGATCTCATCCTCCGCTAACAGAGCTACAACATCTCCTTCTCCTTCTTGCCTATCCTCCTGAGACACTGAGTACCTTTGGATATTCTGTTCCAAAATCTGGTGTCCCTGCAACCACATCTCAATATTCACTGCCAAATTAGACCAATTTGTCTCTTTTCGCACAGTTAACTCATTAATTTTATTCCGAATGCTGTGTGCATTCAGATACTAAGCCTTTAAATTAGTTTAGTTACCAAATTTCTTTACTCTTGTATGATTCTTTGGTGCAATATTATGTTCAAACATTCTGTCTCTTTCTGGTAACAATTGGCCTCAACATTAACTTGAACTCCTCCGTTCTCCTTTAATTTTGATTTTTCAATCTTCTGCACAATTAAACCCACCCTCTCCAACTATTTAGTTCAAAGCCCCATCTACAGCCCTAGATATATGATTTGCCAGGACACTGGTGCCAGCATGATTCATGTGGAGCTTGTCTCAATGGAAAAAACACTGATTTTCCTTGTTTTAATGCAAATGTCCCGTGAATTCAAACTTTGGGATGTCCAATTGATGAATGTTTTTCGAAATCAATTGAGTGGCTGAAAAATGCTTTGGGATTTCCTGAGGATGTGAAACAAGCTGCATAGATGCAAGTTATTTTCATTTTTTTTTAAATGAACTTCTGCAAATCTCATGAGGTTGGAATATACTGAAACTCTGACTGTTTTGTCTTTCCAGGGGAATACATTGGGCAGTGAAATAAGATCACATTTATCCAACTGCAAACAGTAAGGGTTCACAGCTCAACAGCTGCAAAGTACAATATTTGTACAACATCTCTGACTGTAATCAAACAAGAAGCTTTCTGTAGATCAGTTTTTACCTCTTGAGGGCTGCCAATTCGTAGAAAATATTTAGTCCTCATTATGGCTGACTGGCATTAATTGGTCAGCTGACGTTTCCTTTCAATTTCTAAAATAATTATAGGTTCAAATGTTATAAATCCTAATAAATGTAGCAAAAAGCCTGTGCCCGCTCATCCTCAAATTCCTTCAATCATCATTCAGCAGTATGTTTTGTACCAACAATTCTAATGGAACGTATTCCTGGAAGTGTAATTACAAGGTCTCCCACACATAACTAGCCTGCCATTCGTCATCCACTTCATTTATTCGCACAGTAACCAACCTCCTGTATCAATTGCATGTCCCCATTATGTATTCTTGGACAAGGCCCAAGCATCAGCAAAAAAGTATTTGCTCAACAAGAAACTTGTTTTGACAAGTGAAGTGGATTGCTAACTCATTTGCTTCGCTGACATCTTTAGGGTGTCTAAAATAAGTTAGAATTTCTGTGATAGCTATTGTTGATGTCCTGTTAAACAAAATTAAAAGGTGACAAACTTCTAAAGCCGCTGTCATTGATAATTTAATTGTCTGGCTGATGACACTGTTATAATGTTGCAGGAGCAATATTTTTAGAAAATAGTGCTGGATGGGTGATTTTATTTTTTCAGCAGATATACATGTGTTATTATATTCATAATAGGGAAATCAGTTATGTATGTGATAAGTGAATGACATTGAAGGAATATCAGTTAGCATTGTATTGGGATGGATGATATGGGGCACCATGAGAAGTGGGGGTGGTTTGAGGGATGTGGGCTTGTGAGCTAGTGAGCTTAATTGCTTTCAGAGCAACTGGGTTAAAATCACAGGGAACTGATGTGGGACCCCTAAACCATCTACCTAAGAACTTTCATGTCCCTGTGACTAGCTACAATCTACTGAAGTGGGTTGATTGGGTTCAATTCCTGTACCAGCTGAGGTCACCATGTAGAAACTGCCTTCACAATTTTGCCCCTTTCCTGAGGTGTGGTTCCTCTCAGGTTAAACTGACCACCAGTCATTTTCCTCTAGTAAGAGAGAGGGACTGTGGGGACCTTACCTTTACTTCTGGGGTCAATGGGACAGACTCCCAAATCCATCCAGTATTTGTTTGCCCTTCCGTCCCCTCCTCCCAGTCCATTCACCAATTGTCTGTTATGGAGCATCTTACACCAAAGTCTGCCTAACAATTTGATAAATTCCCCCAGAACATACAAACAGAACAAATTTTAGAACGGCTTATATCTAAATCTCTATCATTGAAGAGATGGACAAAAAATTCAAAACTGTAACATCTCTATGTCTGCCACAGTTACTGTGCCAGTCCGTGGCTTCAGAAATTTTTAGGCAGATCACTATTCTCGCTCCCCCAGTACAAAATAGAATCTATTGTGTTTTTTTAAATCATTGTTTTCCCATTTGATATTCACTTCTCGTTAACTAGAATAGAACTTCTGAGTGACCATGTTCAGTGTTAAGCCACTTGCATTTGTTTCCAATTATTGTTTGAGTTATGACACATAAAATACATGAACATACTTCTGATCATTAGTCATTCATTACATAAACTCATGAGTTCAGGCTGACTCCCCTTTCTGGTGCCTGCTTACAGTCATTGGCGTTATTTTTTTACTTCCCTTGCTATAACTAGATATAGTCCCAGAGAACTGCTCTCTCATTAGAGAGATGGACAACTTGGGCTAGTTTAATCTGAGTGTCAACACGTCTCAGGCAAGGGGTGAGTTCACGAATGTGGAATGTTCATGTTGACTTCAGCCAGCACAGGAATTGAACCTACTCTTTTGGCATCAGTCTATATTACGAACTGGTCACACTAGCTAATCATTCCTCAAGCTAAAGTGATAATCAGTGATAATAGCCAAGTTGCTAAACTTTGTTGTGTATTTTCTATGTCAAACTATCCTGGGAGAGATGTCTGATGGCTTTGACATATTGCCTTTCTCCACAAAGGAAAAAATATCATTAAAATGGTTTTATAAAGGTCTTTAAAGATTCTCTAAGACCCTGAGATTTTACACACATTTTTAGCAGTGACACTAACTATCATTCCTGTCTTTTGGCAAGTCTACTGTGTGTACATGGAAAATGATTCAGTATCTCATGTGCAATAGTCTTTTCTTCATTTATAAATGATATCATCTGAAATGCAATCACTGTGTTATTCTGCTGTTAAACACTGAAGCACATTGTTAATATTGTACCTTTCAATCCTAATACAGTTGTAGTAATAGCAAGTTTGTAAATAAATGAATTGGATTTCATAGTTGCAGATTTTATCAGCACAATTTGTGTTGTGTTGTGTTGTGCAAAGCGGTCTGAATTGAAGTGAATATTCAACAATAAGATTCTTGCTACTTGGCTTTCAGACCAGCTAGTCTGTAGCTAGTGTAAAATGAATTTTCATAAATTACCCAGACTATTTCTGGCAGAATCACATTTGGAATTTGGTCCATCATTTCAGTGAATACTCATGAAACGCTATTCAATTAGACCTACTCCCTTGATCTTTAAACTGGCCTGCTGGTTTTCCTTTTCAAGAACATACTAATTAAGAGCAGGAGTAGGCAATTCAGCACCTCAAGCCTGTTCTGTCATTTCATACGATCGTGGCTGAGCTCATTTCGCCCTTAACTCCGCTTTCCCTACAATCCTTTAACCCATTCCTAATTCAAACACTGAAAGTCTCCTTCCTTAAATTTATTCAGGGTCCACTGCACTCTGGGTTTATGAATTCCACAGATTCATGACCTTTTCAGTGAATTAATTCCTCCTCATTTCTGTCTTAACTCTCCAATGCCTTTGCCTAAATCTATGACTTCTCATTCTAGATTGGCCCACAGGGAGACACATTCAAGCAAGATTCCAATTTTTTTGAATCCTCTTGAAAGGAATAACTGAGTCTGCTTTGGCCTAGTTGGATTAGAAACTGCATCAACTTGCATTTTCAATGCTGGCAGAGAACTGAATTTCATTCCCATTTGTATTGAAGTGGCACTAAGCTGTTAGACACACATATACATAATGCACACATTTCGTTGACAATAAGATGTAAAAGACATAACTACAGGGTCCAGCAGGTGATTCTCAGTCTTAACCCAGGAGAAAAAAAAATCAGTAAAACTAGTGAGTGACACATATACTGTTCTGACTCATTTAGTATGTGTCAAAATTGAGGACCACTATCTCAGTGCCTGCAGCAGAGCACCAGTCTTGAGTAATTGAATGGGAAATTACCTTGGCTAGTGGTTTCGGTGGGAACTTTGCAAGAAAAATATTCTGTGCAAAACAATGAGGAAGAAAAATAAAGATCATTCCTCAAGACGTTGTCATAATACCACAAGCACTGACACTCTGATCGTTGAACTAATGATGAGAAGGCAATTGTTTCATGTGATATTGTACTTTCATGAAGTGTTGATTCTTATTGCTTAGTGCAACATCAATAACTTTCATTTAAGTAATCATCTTTAAATAGCAGAGTATTCAGGCAAAGTTCGCCACCTAAAAAGCTGTGGAGAAAGCTTGCACAAATTGATAAGTTTGAAGAACACCTCAAAGATGGAGAAAGAGAGGTTGAGGAATATAGAAACTGAATGTTGTAATTCTAGGGCTTAAGGCCTAGGCTGCTGAAGGGAACTGTGAAGGTAAAATGAGAGAACCACAAAAGTTTTTGAGGGTTCAGGGGCTGAAGGAGATTACACAGACAGGGGGAGCGACAATCAGAGAGTTTAAAATGAAAGACAGATAGGATTGGTGAACATTAAGGTATGGAGTCTTATCCGGCAAGAGTGACCAGCCCAAGGATTCATTTTGTCCTCTTCATAGTTAAATTCCCATCAGCCCCACCACCCCTACTGATTCCAAGATCAAGAACTGCTGCTAAGACACAATCCGCACCCAGTAATCCAATATTTTCCCATTCCAAAGCTCGATTTCTCTGCCAAACTGAGTCTCAATCACCACTCTCACACAGAACACCATCTCTCCCACTCACAGTGGCTTTTCACTCTGTCTTTGTTATGTATGCTGTTGATGTGCGTACTGCCCCTTTAAGAGAGTGGGTCAGCTGACTGGGATTGGGGTGAGCTTTGAGTCAGCCGAGGTCTGACTGTGTAGTTCTAAATGACATAAAATAAACTGTTCCCAGTTCAAGTTCCACAAGACTGGGTCATGTTCCACTAACACTATACTACCAATGTGTTCAGAAGGAAGAGAGGAGATTGAGCATCACCCAGACTTTGGAAATGGTGTGGGATTGAGGAGGTGGTGTGGTATATTTGCTGGGAGACAGATTGAAATATTAAAGGCAAGAGGTCATGAGGGGACTGGGGCTGCAGTCAATACTGAGGAAGAAGGGTATGGCCCAGGGAGCAGGCCGGGAGTGACAGTCGTGAGGAGACTCGGGCTGCATCCAACGGCTGGAAAGCGGATTACTCACCCAGGAGTTTCTCGCGGAGGGTCTTCACCGAGGTGGCTCGGATCTCAAGCGGCTACCGGCCACTGGGACTTGACCGGGGGGAAAAGTTCCTGATGGTGGGAAAACAAATGGTGAAAAACAAATGTAGTAAACAATGGGGGAGGATGCAAACAAATGGTGGGCCAATTTGGAACAAAGAGACCGTTTGGCAAATGGGCAGAAAGATGGTTTCTGTACATTGGATGTTTTAATGAATACTTGAGGAGGTAAACAGAGTGGCTGAACTCTTAGTGGTCCCAGTTTCCTTGAGCACCATTGGGAGCATGACCTACGTAATTCTAAAGGTGTCTGGTCCAACCAGTGATACCAGAGGAGAAGACCTGTGAAGATGTGTGAGATGTGTTGGAAAGTCATTCTGCACCAAAGACTCTGATGATCGTGGAATGTTTCCATTTTTGTAAATGGGTGCAACAGGAAGGAAAATCCATTGCCCAATTCGTGGCCTTAAAGATTGTAATGGAATATTGTTAGTTTGGAGGATTTTTCCAGGATGCCTTGCGGGGCCAGTTGTTTTGTAGCCTCCGACATGAAGCCATTCAATGGAAGCTACCAACAAAGAGAGACCTGGATTTCAAGGCAGCTTTTAAAACCTCTGCCTCAATGGAGTTGGCAGTTGGTCAAACAACACAATTGGGTGCCTGGGTGCCTAAAGTCGTAGAGATTCAACAGAGTGGGCAGAATGCCACCGACATGGGAAGTTTGGCCATGAGGAGTCAATGCACTGGACTTGAGAAGTCCGGCACCACAAATGTAAGAAAGTGGGTCACGTTGCCTGAAATTACTGGGTACAACCCAAACAGGAGAAGGAGAGTCAGAAAAAAATAATCTTGAGGACAAGGCCTAAGGTCCATGTCAAGAGCTAGGGGGTAGATAGGGAGTCAGCTAGGTCTGCAGGAGCAGCAAAAGGCCCAGAGTCCGCATAGTTTTCAGTTAAATGTCCCATCAGTCATGGGTTAAGCTGATTGTTTCTGGGTTCTTCCCAAATTAGAGGGGGAGGCAGTAAAGATGGAAGTGGATATGGGTGCAGTGGTGTTCCTGATACCCAAATCAGTCTACAGGGAGAAGTTAAAGGCATTACCATTGAAGCCTGCCAAGATTACACCACGGAGATACAAGTAGTGCCACTGAAGTGCTATGTACTGGTGAAAGCACAGTTAAGGGATCAGTGTGCAAAATTGCTATCCTATGTGGTAAAAGGAAAATACCCTGCATTAATTAGATGCTCCTGGTTACAAAAATTAAAGTTGAATTGGGGTGTGGTTGGACAGACTCAAACACGAGTTTGCAAGAGATCCTGGCCGACTACAAACATGTCTTCAAAGGAACTCTGAGGGAAGTGAAAGGATTTGAAATTAAAATACAGCTGAAACTGGAGGTGTGTCTGAGGAGTCTGTAGGTATGTCCAGTACTGTACACAATTCGATCTACATGGAACTGGAATGGCGGGCAAAGCTGGGAGCATTGGAACCAGTACCCCCCAGTGATTGGAGACGGTAAGGACCACAGAGGCTGGAAGCCAAAGGTAATAAATGTGGAGCTGGAAAAGACACAGTCCTGACAAAGGGTTTCAGCCTGAAACATTGACTTTCCTGGTCCTCGGATGCTGTCTGACCTGCTGTGCTTTTTGAGCTCAAGATTTATTGACACCACCAGTGAATGGGTCATTCTAATCATTCCAGACTTAAAAGCAAATGGCACCGTGAGGATTTGTGGTGACTTTGAGGTCACAGCCAATTCAGGCCTGAGTGTGGATCTATATCCACTCACACTCATAGAGGACCTATTCAGTAGACAGGCAGGGTGAAAGAAATTCTCTAAAAATGGACCTGTCGCAGGCCTGCCTACAGATGGAGGATGCAAAGGAGCCTCAGCTGCCGCTGACAATAGTGAAACACAGGAGACTGTTCTGCGACAAGTACCTCCTTTTTGGCATCAAGTCAGCACTGGCTCTATACCAGAGGGCCATGGACCGAATCTTAAATGAGCTTCCTGGAGTCCAGTGTTATCTGGACGATATTTTGGTGGATAGCTCCTCCGAAGACGAGTGTTTGAGAAATCTCAGTAAAATGCTAACAAGGTTGCAAGTACACATCCTACAAATAAAAAAGGAGAATTGTGAGTTTATTAAAGACTCCATTGAGAACCTGGGCCATATAATCAATGGTGAGGGACTACACAAGGCACCCAAGAGAATGAAAACTATTACAAGGCCCTTAGACTAGAGAATGTGTCTCAACTAAAATAGGTCTTGGGATTTATCAATTGTTGCGGCACGTTCATCTTGGATCTGGCAACTATGCTAAATCCCTTAGATTGGGAAAGGGCAGCCGTGGAAATAGACCTCAGGTTGTGGGAGGGCTTGCTGGGAGATGAAACAATCAGTGAAAAACCCAGACGTCTAAACTCATTTTGACCCCGAGTTATCAGTACAGTTAGCGTGTGATGCCTCATTTTGTGGAGTTGGTGCCAAGTTGTCACACATCTTACTGGATGGAGAGGAAAGGCCCATTACATTCACATGGTGGTCACTAAAGAAGACAGAGGAGAATTACTCCCAAGTCGACAAAAAAGGATTGGGCATCGTGTTTGATGTTAAGAAGTTCAGCCATTTTCTGCTGACTGACCACAAGTGGCTAAACTCCATTTTTGGCCCATATATGAGATATTAACAATGGCAGCAGCACTCTTGCAGAGATGGGCGTTGTAGGGGTGACCTGTACCTGGCAATGTGAGGTAACTTGTACTTGAACACACTAAGTGGCCCATGTCTGCTTACAAGACAGCAGATATAAGTTAAGCAAAACTAAGCAACCTGCTCACATAGTGAAATACAATGGTACCTTTGAACAGAACTGCTAGAAGGTCAGTAAAGGAACACTGTATGTTCCCATCTGAGACAGTTCTGATAAAAGGAAGCCTTAGCGAAGATAAATGACTAATTCCAGCTTTATTAATGAAACAATGACTGTCCCAGTAAATAAATAACGTCAGATACTAGATTAGGTACTGAAGCAGCTGCAAGGATAACAGCTAAAATTATTTTGTACTAAATAGTTGCATCTTTGAAGCTACCAGCAACATTAAACTGTTTCTAGCTAAAAATGCTCTAATCATAGAGCATGGTTTCAATACATAACCAGGATATGATACAAGCCTTCAAAAAACATTTAAGCTTGGATGTAAGGATTAACTAGCCTTAGGAGACATTTTCTTTTATGCCCCGAACAAGATAGATTGATCACAGCCCATAAATTACAAAATATTGACAGGAGAAGTAATTGTATCTAGTTACACTTATAACTAACTTTATAACAGAAGTTAATCTTATAGCAATTAGTTGAAACTAACTGATTTTTTATTTTTCCATTATGTAATTGGGACAGTGGGAAGATAAAAGGAGTAACTGAATGTGATTAAAGAGAGCACCAAAACACAATGGGTGAGAATTTAGGCTGTCCTTACGGATAGCAAAGCCTGAGAAAGACCTGAAGGAGTGTAGCCATTAAACTTTTGGAATGTGAATGAATAGGCTGCATAGGAAGATCCCAAGGCCTAGAGATTACAATGTTTAGCTAATACCATAAGATCATGGGAACCTGGGGCTGTCCATGGAAGTGCCCATCACTGATAAGGTGTCCCACAGGAATGGGTGTTTGAATTAAGGGGAAGGATGATGACTACGTTGTATTTGTATGTGAAATCAAAAGGGACAGATGGCGAGAAGGGTTGGAACCTCAAAGCTGAGGATAGTCCATAAAAGGGAGACCACCTTGGCCAGAAATTATGCATCTGGGGAGAGATGGATTCCAGCAATGGTGCTGGCTCAAACAGGGCCATTGTCATATACGATACAGACCGAGGGTGACCTGGACTGGAGGAAACACATGGACCAGCTGGTCACTGTACCTTGCCAATGGGGTGGGGAGTGGTCCCTCAAAGTTCAGGTCCAGGCCGAATGGAACCTGTTGCAACAATTGAGTCATGTGTCTCTGAGTCAGGTTTGACACACGCAGGGTCACAGCACAATGGCAGCCAATCAGATATGGGTGCATTTGCCGAACGGCAGGAGCTTCTGGAAGTCTAGGAGACTACACCAGAAAAGGCTCCAGAGTTGAGGAGATGGTCTGCTAGAAACCACCATCCCTTCAAGAGATTGATCATGTCAATGTTGACGATGGAAGGAACGGTTTGCATAGTGGGCTAGTGGTCATTCTCCCATGTTTTCCATGCCTTTGTAAATATTCCTGACTATGTATACATGTTGGCTCCCATGCCTATATCAGATTTACAATTATTGTATATATGTACATTAAAGGGAGTTTTTGAAGTAACGGGTGTGGGGTGCTATGGATACAGTTGGGAATATGTGCTGCGCCTTTTTAGGGACTTGGTCAAATGACCTGAAGGGGGCGAGCTTTGAGCCAGTCTAGGTCTGACTGTGCAACTGTAAAGACATAAAATAACTATTCCTGGTTCAGGTTTCACCAGGCCTACTTCATGCTCTTTTATAATTTATAACTAGACCCAATCATAATCGTGCCCAGTCTCTAGTTCCCACCCATCACTGACCTCACATTATTAAGGCTGAGGTCCAATACTGAGGGCTGTTCAGAGCTGATTTCAGACACAAGGAGTGAGCAATACGCCTCCTTCACTCAATCCAGGTAGATGAAGTGGGCACACCCAGTTTCCCAGGCCAGGAAGTTTGGAATTCATGAATCATTTGTACTTTTCTTGCGGCATTTCGCCAAAGTACAGCAAAACAAAAAGAATTGAATAGTTGAAAGATAGTAGGAACTGCAGATGCTGGAGAATCTGAGATAACAAGGTGTAGAGCTGGATGAACACAGCAGGCCAAGCAGCATCAGAGGAGCAGGAAAGCTGACGTTCCTTATCTCTGTAACAATTTTAACTCCACTGCGAAGCCTAT
>JAHRHZ010000028.1:26203295-26238007 GCA_024137785.1 Ginglymostoma cirratum | reverse complement strand
CAGATATGGAAGCTTAAAATTAAACAGGGTGTGTTGCCATAATATGGAATTTATGCAAGTGTCTGTTTAAGTTACTCCAAAGACTATTCAATTCTTGGATAACAAGGTGTAGAGCCAAGGTGGGGGGAGCGGGGAAGCTGAAGAGATTGTGTGTTGGGAAGACAGTGTTGATGAAATTCAAGGTTGAGAGGGAAACTCAATGGAGGAGAGGTTTGCAATGGTATTAAAGAGATTGTGGCTCAGGAGGGGGAGTGACTATTGAGAAGGAAATCATGTGGGAGATCGATAAGATCAGGAGTTGGGGGATTGACTGTGGGGAGGGAGATGATAAGAAGGATTGTGTACTGGGGTCAGGAACAACTGATGGGCAGGACAGAAATCATCGAAGGAGGAATGAAGTAATCATGTTCAGTAGGGAAGATAATGGGGATGCAGCTGGTGGAGGAGTTTCGGGAGAATTAACACAATGAGGGATATATTGAAGTGATTGCATCAGATTGTAGGAAGGGGACTGATCTTGGGGATGGAAGCTGGTTAATATGAAATGTTGGGGAAAGCAGTTCCAAAGAGACAACTGGATCCATCTTCTCTCGCTTTCCTTTAGCTGCTATTGCTTTCCTGACTCCTATGAATACCACACCTTTCACAATCATAGAAAGTCCCAAACTGTTTTTCAGCCAATGAGGCAATTCCAAAATGTTGTTGGAATGTATTGCAGACAAAACAGCTGATCTTGTGCAAACCATAGTCCTATTTCACCAGTCCATTTCTGTCCTCTTGAAGTCCATAATTGTTTTCTTCAGTGTATACTAGAATTACAAGTTCTTTTATAAATTTCAAAATTTCCACCTCTACCACTTCCCTCAATCTCCCCACTCCTGACTTTCAACTTTTCACATTCTCAACCCCAAATCTCACCCATTCCTGACCCACTCAGTCTTTGCCACTCCCGTTCCCTAATCCTCCAATCTTCAGCTTCCAGTCAACTCCACCCTTCCCAATTCTTGGGCCCCCAGTTTCAAGGTTTCATTGGTGGTCCCAGCTGAATCTAATTCCTGAGTACAGCTCCCTGTCCTGGATATTACAATCTAGGGACGAGTTACAGCAAGCTGGAGATCTCTCCTTTCAGTTAGAACAAGATGCTTCCTTCTCATTATTAATAATATCTTTGTATGATTTTACACAAATAAGCACAAATAAGCAGGATACATCTTCCTGGTCAATGTATCAGTGTACTGTTCAACAACATTATCTATTTTCAGTGAGGGATGCCCCTTTCTACCCTGTGATGTTCTAACACACAACACATTCAGCTGTGACAAGATAACAGTGCTGTTAGTATATGGCAATAAAACAGATAACTCACTAATGTGTCTGGCAGAGATCCATGGAAAGCAGTAAAAGAAGATACTTTAATTGAAAGAAGACATGATAAACAAATAAAATGATCATAAACACGCTCAGAAGCATTGTTTAATTTAATGTAACCCTTGTAAAATCTGAGCTGCAGTTCATCTTGAAAATTATAGTGTGGTTTAAAACATTGCAACATCATTGAAGAGACTGCACAGCAAACTAATGAATGTGGAAGATGTCTAATTATTGTGCAATATTAGTGCATTCATTTCCCTCACCTTTTGAGCAGAAACATCGAAAGATATGTGTTTAATGGTTCTATGATATAACAAACAAAAACAAGTTGAACAATGCCTTATCAGTGCTTCAACTTCACACCATTCCCATGGTGTGGGAGATATCATGAACCCAACAGCTTTGATAAGCTCAGTCAGAAATTCAAAATCACTGGACCTGAAACATTAACTCTGATCTGTCCTGGACCACGCACGTAGATGTGACGGTCAAGAAGGCACAACACCTCTTCTTCCTCTGGATCCTAAGGAAATTCAGCATGTCCATAATGAGCCTCACCAACTTTTACAGATGCACCATAGAAAGCATTCTATCTGGATGCATCACAATTTGGTATGGCAACTAATCTGCCCAGGACCATATGAAACTACAGAATGTTGTGAACAAGCCAACCTTCCATCCAATGACTCCATCTACACTTCTTGTTGCCATGGAAAGGCAGCAAACATTATCAAACACCCCTTCAACCCTGGTTATAATCTCTTCCAACCTCTTCTGCCAGGCAACAGATACTTAAGCTTAAACACATGTACCAACAGATTCAAGAACAGCTTCTTCCCCGTTGTGATTAGACTTCTGAATAGACATCTCAAATTTCAAATCTAATGTTGATTTTGCTTTTAGTGCATCTTCTTTGCAGCCGTAACCTTATAATCCTCCTTCTGTTCCATCTTGGGTTTAAAACATTTCTATGATCTTTGTATTCTATGATCTGCCTGTGCTGCATGCAAAACAAAACTTTTCTCTGTAATTAGGTACATGTGAAAATAATAAATTAAATCAAATCAAATCAAATTTCTCTCCACTGATGCTGTCAGATATGCTGAGCTTTTCCAGCAATTTTTGTTTTTGTTTCTGATCTCCAGCTCTGCAGATCTTTCGATTTTTATTAACAGTATGAATTTCAGTTTAAATTATACATCTTGGCTTTTTTAATAGGTTGCTCATGGTTAGACCCTTTCATCTTAAGGTAATGCAATTACAACACCACTTATTACATCAACCAATAGTCGTGTAAGAATGTAATCAAACTATCAAGGTGCCAAAGCCCCTTTAGAAGCCTTATTATTTTTAAAATAATAGAAAGTTTTGGGAGATGGATAGAAGTTGTAATTAAATTCTATAACTACTGAGAGCCCTTAATTATGTGTAACAGTGTAAAATCTTTATGTTTCCTTCCCCTTTGTGCTGTATATGATTATTTGCTTGACAGTACAAAGGAGGTGATGGTGTAGTGGTAATGTCACTGGACTAGTAATCCAGAACTCCGGACTAATGTTCTGAGGATGTTGGCTTGAATCCTACCACGGCATTGGTGAAACTTGAATTCGATGAAACTCTGAAATTAAAAAAGGCTGGCCTAATGACGAACATGTAACCACTACCATTTTAAACCAATTTAGTTCACTAATGTCATTTAGGGATGGAAATATGGCAACCTTACCCAATCTGGTTTACATGTGTTTTAACTAACTTCAGAAATGGCCCAGCAAACCATTCAGTATGAGGGTGATGAGAGAGAGATAGTAAATGCTGGTCATATCGTTTCTCGAATCATTTCTTGAACGATTAATCATTAACCGAGAGGAAGTAAGTTTAATTAAGTTTAATTAGTTACAGAAGCAATCAATGTTGATCCTGATTGTGATTTTAGTCACAGTTCAATAAGCAACAGAAGTAACACGCTTTATACAAAAACATGTCTTTAAAAAGGAGCCCATTTTACAAAGCATTTGAAGAACAATTTTCTGCATCCGGAAGCAATACAACGTTGCTAAACAAGATGAATAAAACCCATTGTGATGTAAGTCCTTGATACATGTTAGTTTATTGCAAAAAATGGAACCTCCATTTTTTCTGGCATTTCTCCTTTCTCAAGACAGGGTTGACTCTTAAAATAGCAACTGAGCCGAGATCTTTGGATAGGAGTGCATTGCGATGGAAGTAAAAGATAAATATCTAACACTTTAGCTTCAAGTTCTTAGTATATTAAATAAAATCACAGGGCACAGAAGTTACTGGTCCGTGAATTTAGAATCTCTGAATGCGATGAGTATTTTCATAGCAATGATTTTAAGGGCACCGACTCTGGGCTCTGTGCAACAACAATGTGAGAAACAATGATGCTGTCTGCCCTGAAATTTATTTTAAATCAAAATCCTGATGAATATTAAAACCCTAGTAAATGTTGGACTGTGAATTTGCAAGCTGTGTGGTGGAGATTGTTTAGAAACATTGACAAGAGGTTTCAATGAGGTAATTTCTGAATGTTAAAATCATTAATTTCAAAGTGATGCTATATGCAATGTTCTAAGTAGCTGTAATAATCATTGAAATCCTATCCACCTGAATCAGTGCAATGGGACATCATGGGATGGATTTAGCCAGACCCACCCTGTTGTTCCCCCTGTCAAACACTGCATAATAATAGCCTATGAAGACGTCTCCCAGGATCCAGAGTGGCCCAGCAGGCGGAGGTATGTCCATGCCTTGGAATCCACTACTGCAATCAATTTGTCCCCATTCATCCTCCTCCTGCAATGGGAATAGACTTGATTAATTACAATACTAACTGCATGACAAATAAGGAGGGAACTCATAACAGAATGCTTCCAGGACCTTCAGAGGACTTTGCAACAAATGAAGTTTTCTCCTATTGAAGTGTTATAAAAAAAAAACACATGACAACTAATCTGCATACAGAAAGATCATCCAAATGGCATTGAGCTAACAATTGGATCATTGGTGTTCAGTGATGATAATAGATATTGGTCAGGATTTCAGGAGAATTTGCTTGCTTTTCTTCAAGGTGGTGATGGTAATGTTTTACAAGAGGGCATATAAGACCTTAGTTAAATACCTCACTCAAATGCAGCACCTCCCAAAGTTCAACACTCCCTCAGTACCACCCTGGACTGTCAGCTTGTGTTAGGTCTTAGACAAACTTACAAAATTGTCGACCCGAGCCATAATTTCTGACTTGAAATGGACAAAGTTGTTGTGCCAACATGCCCCCATTCAAAACAGTTGTGTTTTTGTTAAACTGAAAACAAAATATGCTGGAAGTCGCAGTGAGTCAGGCAGGATCCAAGGAGAGAGAGCAAAGCTAACATTTCATGTCTGGCAATTTTTGTTTTTGGTACGGATTCCAGCATCAGGCGTAATTTGCTCCTACATAGTGTTTTTTTTAAGCCCCTGTACAACACAGTTGATGGACATTTAAACATGAATCATGATGTATGTTGGGCACATTTCATTCTCCCATGTTCCTGATTGTACCCATTAACATCACTGATTGGCTGTTTTCAGACTGGCCTGCAACATTCACAGCAATGATTGTCAGAGCAGATTATCAACCAGGGACGGTTTAAGTGCCAAATTTCCCTTTCCTCTCTTTCTCACCAACCTCAAGTGAGGAGTGAGCTTTTTGCTGATGTCAATAGAAACCAATGCAGCCCCCTCCAGAGATGGGTGATGTGACTCCAACTCACCAGTTAAATGAAATAATTCAGTCCAGTTCCAGTCTGCCTGCGTTATCCCGGCTAAAACCTGACAGAAAACGCTTTCTGTGGCTGCCCCTACCCTGTTCATGGCTGTTGTCCATGACTCTGTGTCTGAACAGAGAAGAGGAACAGTGGAAATGGGATGGGAGCCAGGATTAGGAGAGAGGGAATAGGGAGAGAAATAGGAAACAGAGATGTGGAAGCAGATGGTAAAGAGAAGAACAGGGGTGAAAGACAGGGATAGTAGGAACTGCAGATGCTGGAGAATCTGAGATAACATGGTGTATAGCTGGATGAACACAGCAGGCCAAGCAGCATCAGAGGAGCAGGAAGGCTGACGTTTCAGGCCTAGACTCTTCTTCAGAAATGAGGGAGGGGAAGGGTGTTCTGAAATAAATAGAGAGAGAGGGGCAGGCGGATAGAAGATGGATAGAGGAGAAGTTAGGTGGAGAGGAGACAGACAGGTCAAAGAGGCGGGGATGGAGCCTGTAAAAGTGAGTGTAGGTGGGGAGTTAGGGAGGAGATAGGTCAGTCCAGGGAGGATGGACAGGTCAAGCGGGGCGGGATGAGGTCAGTAGGTAGGAGATGGATGTGGGGCTTGATGTGGGAGGAGGGAATAGATGGGAGGAAGGACATGTTAGGGAGGCGCGGACGAGCTGGCCTGGTTTTGGGATGCAGTATGGGGAGGGAAGATTTTGAAGCTTGTGAAGTCCACATTGATACCATTGGGCTGCAGGGTTCCCAAGCGGAACATGAGTTGCTGTTCCTGCAACCTTTGGGTGGCATCGTTGTGGCACTACAGGAGGCCCAGGATGGACATGTCATCTGAGGAATGGGAAGGGGAGTTGAAATGGTTCGCGTCTAGGAGGTGCAGTTATTTAGTGCAAACCAAGCATAGGTGTTCCGCAAAGCGGTCCCCAAGCCTCCGCTTGGTTTTTCCGATGTAGTGGAGACCACAACAGGAAAAGCGGATGCAGTATACCACATTAGCAGATGTGCAGGTGAACATCTGCTTGATGTGGAAAATCTTCTTCTCGACCACTGAGAACGCCCTCGACTGTGTCTCCCACATTTCCTGCAACTCATCCCTCACACCCCCTCCCCGCAATAACAACCAAAACAGAATCCCCCTCGTCCTCACGTACCACCCCACCAACTTCCGGATCCAAAGCATCATCCTCCGACACTTCCACCATCTGCAATCCGACCCCACCACCAAAGACAATTTTACCTCCCAACCCTTATCTGCTTTCCGGAGGGACCACTCTCTCCGTGACTCCCTTGTCTGCTCCATACTCCCCTCCAGCCCCACCACACCAGGCATTTTTCCCTGCAACCGCAGGGAGTGCTACACCTGCCCCTACAACTACCCCCTCACCCCCATCCCAGGTCCCAAGAAAACTTTCCACATCAAGCAGATGTTCACCTGCACATCTGCTAATGTGGTATACTGCATCCGCTGTTCCCGTTGTGGTCTCCTCTACATCGGGGAAACCAAGCGAGGCTTGGGGACCGCTTTGCGGAACACCTACGCTCGGTTCGCAGTAAACAACAGCACCTCCCAGTCGCGAACTATTTCAACTCCCCCTCCCATTCCTCAGATGACATGTCCATCCTGGGCCTCCTGCAGTGCCACAATGATGCCATCCAAAGGTTGCAGGAACAGCAACTCATGTTCCGCTTGGGAACCCTGCAGCCCAATGGTATCAATGTGGACTTCACAAGCTTCAAAATCTCCTCTCCCCATACCGCATCCCAAAACCAGCCCAGCTCGTCCCCGCTTCCCTAAGATGTCCTTCCTCCCACCTATCCCCCCGCCCACCTCAAGCCCCACCCCCATCTCCTACCTACTGACTTCATCCCGCCTCCTTGACCTGTCCGTCCTCCCTGGACTGATCTATCTCCTCCCTAACTCCCTGCCTACACTCACCTTTACTGGCTCCATCCCCACCTCTTTGACCTGTCTGTCTCCTCTCCACCTATCTTCTCCTCTATCCATCTTCTATCCTCCTGCCCCTCCCTCCCTATTTATTTCAGAACCCCCTTCCCCTCCCCCATTTCTGAAGAAGAGTCTAGGCCCAAAACGTCAGCGTTCCTATTCCTCTGATGCTGCTTGGCCTGCTGTGTTCGTCCAGCTCTACACCGTGTTACCTGTGAAAGACAGGGAATCAGGCTGAGGGACAGAGGTGTAGGGAAACAGAAAAAAAAGCTCTTCAACACAAATACAAGCTAAACCATGACAGTGTTTCATGCCCAACCCATACTGAATACCAAAGCAGGTCACATTGGTAACATGTGTATTGCTGTCTCATGATATCTGAAATCATGTCATTGCCGGAAGTCATATCAATCAATTATGAAACTTTTGAAGGTTCAACCACAAGGAGAACTGAAACTTCTGACCCAGGAGTGAGAGAACTACCGCTGAGTAATAGCTGACGTCAATAAAAATAGGTCCTGGTTATCATTGCAAAACTACAGTGAATGGTCTCATTTTGAAACTGTTGGTTATATTTATAATTGGCAGAGATTTGTATATTTATTAATATTACACCTGTGCTGTTATTGTCTTTAATTATTCCTTTTTGGATCTGTAAGGCAAATGATCTGACTTAAGGCAAAACTTTGTACGGGAAGACCGATATGCAAAGATTGTTTGCAGATGCTGCTGCACCCAGTTTGCAACCCAAGGGACTTTTCACCCATTCTCATGTTTGACATTTTGATCCCAGAACTAAAATTTGTGACATGCATTCCAACCCTGAGAAGTTCTGCACTGCGAGTGTTCAATTGTAAATCTACCCCACATTCTGTCATAAATCTGACGAAAATAAGTTTATGAAACAGTAGACTTCCAATTTTTCTTCTTATGGAATAAATGGCTACATACCTGAAGTGTGTAGGCCTGAGGCGGAAGAATGTAGTCCACACCTCCTATTGTGAATGTCACGTCAGGCATGCTGGACATATATCCACAGTCTATTGAGTACTGTAAAACACATCAGTGTCCAGTTACTAAAAGAGAAATTCTCTACTTTCGCAGTAGGAGGTGACCATGAGGCATTTTGAGGGTTGCTTCTCGTCTCAATATCACTGGCCAAATACTCTAGGGATCTTGTAGCGCAGTGGTATTATGCCTATTCTAGGCTAGAAAGCCCAGGTTTAAGTGCCATTTGTCCCTCAGGTGCTTAATTTTCTTTATTTGTTAATAGAATTTGGGTGTCGCTGTTTGGGACAACATCTATTGTCCATGAACAAAAACAGAAGTTGCTGGAAGCTCAGCAGGTCTGGCAGCCTGTGGACCCTTCCTCAGAACTGGTCACTGGACCCGAAATGTTAACTCTGATTTTTTTCTTCACAGATGCTGCCAGACTTGCTGACCTCCCAGCAACTTCTGGTTTTGTTCCTGATTTACGGCATCCACAGTTCTTTCAGTTTTTATCTGTTGCCCACGCCCTGGCTAAGGAAGTAGTGCAATACCTTGTCAAACTGCTGCAATCCTTGAGGCATATGAACATCCACAGTGTTGTTAACAAGAAATTCCAGGATTCTGAACCAACAACCATGAAGGAGTGGTGATATAGTTCCAAGACAGGATGTTGTGTGGCTTGGAGGGGAAATTGCTGTTGCTGGCATTCTTATATACCTGTTACCCTTGACCTTCCAAGTGTTAGAGAAGTTGAAAAGCAGTGACATTGACTATTGTTTATTTAGTGAGTTTGAAATCGTAGCTATACTTGGTGGCACTGGAGGTCAGATGACAGCGAGTTCTGGTCTTTCAAATACATCATATTAAGTATTTCAACTGACTGCAAAGCCAAGTATCCTAAAATTAACTGTTCAACCACCAGTGGTGACCCAGTGGTGAGGACTGTTGCCTCACAGTGCCAGGGACCCAGGTTTGGTTACAGTCTTGGGCAACTGTCTATGTGGAGTTTGCACATTCTTCCCGTGTCTGCATGGGTTGCTTCTGGGTATTCTGGTTTCCTCCCACAGTCCAAAGATGTGCAGGTTAGGTGGATTGGTCATGCTAAGTTGCCCATTGTATCCTGGAATGTGCAGGCTAGGTGGATTAGCCATGTGAAATACAGTGTTACATGGGTAGGGTGGGGATGTGGGTCTGGGTGGATTGCTCTTCTGTGGATCAGTATGGTCTTAATGGCTGAATGGCCTGCTTCCACACTGTGGGGAAGCTATGATACATTACCTTTGATTAGTTACTGGTATGTTGAACAAACATTACAAGGTAAGATGCTATGTATGCAAATGCTACGTCTTGCAGCAATTTGGCATTTAAAGAAAAATGAAAGAAGATAAGAATGTTTAAATAGCTTTTGCAAGGTTGTAAATTTAATTGTGATTTTTTTTTGAAAACTGATCAGGACTAGCCATGGTTCGAAATTGCAGGGGAAAAGGGCAATATTGAGGTTTGCATTCCATTCAAGTATGTGTGAAATTTAACGATCTAATTAAATGATGTGAAGAGCAGACAATGTTTTTAACAAGTTCAGGATTTTGTACAGTGCGTGAAATATTTCTGAACATATTTACAAATTAGCAAATTTACAGCACTCTTTCCATTTGGCCTCTGCTTCCATTAATTGGAATTTTCTTTCTTATACTATTGGTGTTGCTTTAAGGTTCACCTAACGGGAAATATACTCTGTCATTATTAACTTTGCCATGACATTTGTCAGCATATTTCTAAATGTGGTTTCACATTACTTGAATTTAAAGGGTGGAATTGGTTTCAATTATGTGTTGAATCAGAATAAATCTTTTCTTCACAATAGGCATGTATCTCGTAAGAGGGGATTTCAAGTGCAGTGTAGCTGAGAGGAAACAAGGAATAACAATAGACAAGCTGAATGGTGACAGTTGAATCAACAGAATGTATGATAATAGACTTGCATTTTCTCTTGTTTTGAAATACATAAGAATGCAACTCAAGACAGTAATGGGAACTTTATTTTGAAGGCAAGATGTAATGATTGTTACAAGGTCAGCCAGGTGGACCTCATAGGAGGACCTTACAGAATATGAGTTCCCTGATTGGGGCTGTTAATCTGGTCGAATCATGGAGCCCTAGCTGACAGGTATAAACAGGAGTGTCAGAAGTTCTCCTCACTCTGAGAGCTGGCTCTGAGGAAGCCCACACCAGTGTCAAGTGTTACGTACCGTGTAAATAAAGAGTGATTTGGTGAGGGATACTGGCCTCTTGGAGTTATTTCACTAGGTACTGTGAACGGCTTCACTAAGACTTGCTTGTGGTTGTCAGAGGTTTTTATTTGTCTTGGGGCTTGGCCTATTCACTGTATATGTCACCTGAAGATGGGAGTGTGCATAAAATGATAGAACACAGAAAGAAGCCATTTGTCCAGTTGTGCCTTTGCTGGCTTTTTTGGAGAGCTTTCCAATTAATCTATTCCCTTGCTCTTTCTCCCTTGGCCAGTAAATGCTTTCCCTTTAAGTATTTCTTCAGTTCCTTTTTGAACGTTGCTGTTGAATCTGTCTTGAGCATCATCTCAGAAAGCTCATTCTGGCTTCTAATAATTCACTGGGCAAAAAAAAGTCTTCTTGTGAAATACATTTTATTTTGAAATCATTTTGAACCATAATAGTTGAATTTTAATTGAGAGACCTGTTTTGCTACCTCTAGTTTTTCAAATCTGTCATCAAAAATAGATAAAGGAATCCCGTTATCTTGTACTGCTTGACAGCTTGTAATGAAATGCTTCTATTAAATCAGATTTTCTTGTACATACCATTCCATCTCTGCTAGAAACTGCCCCAATTCTGTTCTGAAGTGCATTAATGCTCTTGATTGGTCCAGTAAGGAGAGATGTGCCAGTGTCGACAATGGCTTTGCATCCATTTTCACAGAACAGAAGAGTTCCACCAACTTTCACACTAAAAACACAAGGACAACAGAAATAGACCACGCACAACCTTGTGCCTACCCTCCTAATTAATAAGATCTTCCACCTCACCTCCACTTTCCTGCTCTACCCCTAAATCCCTTAATTCCCTCAGAACCCAAAAAAAAAAATCAGGAGACAGGATGGGAAGATAATAGTTCAAGACTTGATTTTTGCTCAAATCTGTTGGATTTGTGAAGGATTGTGCTCCATCGTTTCTGTACATAAAGATAAGGAAGATAACGCTCCAGACAAGCCACATTTTTCTTCAAGTATTGCCTTGAAAAGAGCCTGGAGAAAATACATCTGTTAGGGGCTTTGAACATGATAATGATGTGATTGAAAATCAATTATAAGAGCAAATCCAGGCTTTTAGCTGATCAGGCACACAACCATGGCAAGGAGAAGTTATAAAGAAAGACTTTGAGAACAACTCACTGCTGCAATTGGGTAGAGAGTTTTGTTGCCCACTCCAAAGATATGCCAGGATTTCCACTGATGGACTGAACACCTGAGGCAGACCCCTCATGGGATGTAAGTCAAATCAAATCAATTTCAAAGCAGCCTCTGTAATTGTAAGTATGAATGATTGCCTCAAAATTTACTAAAGGTGTTCCACATGTAGTCCACAAATATGCTAGTTGTTATGTGCCATTGATATCGAGGCCAGAACCTTTAGCTGAAAGAGGTTGTACAACTCACATTTATTGTTGTAAGCTTGTACAGGCCACTTCTACTTATTTTGTCATATGGACTGGGAAAAGATATTAGTTTAAACTAAGCAAACTGTGTGAGATATTTGCAGTTTCAAAATCAAGTTACTGGAGCTTGTTGTGAGTTCTATATGCAATTTGCCTTATTGGAACAGTGAGGGAGGAGTCCAGATAAATTAATGACATCTCTGTATGTCCAGTGCAATTCTGCCCAGATACAGCCTTGTGATTTGATTTTCAATTGACACCAATTATTTGGGCTCAGGAGAGCTCTGTGTAGCAACATCTTTCTGTTGGACCAAAACCCTGTGGGAAGTAGTTGGGTGAAATTAGAAGAAGACAGAAGCCCCAGAAACTTGAAGCATCAACACTTATCACTGTGTTCCATTTCTGTGAAAATTGTCCTCTTCAACTCCCTGTTGGAAGTGCAGGGAAAAAGTACTTAGAGTTGCTGCAAGGAAGAATAATAAACCCCATAAGAAAAGAAAGATCCCTGGGTCCAACCAAGCAACCAGTGAATTAAAAAATAATCATCTCAAAAAGCATTGTGGTAGCATTGAAGAAAGAAAAATGATTAAGGAACCACTCAATCTATTTAGTAATTTGGGATTGGTGATGCAGAACTGTGTTCTTCTGTGTGTGTGTGTGTGTGTGTGTGGGGGGGGGGGGGGGGGAAGGGTTTAAAGTTTAAGTTACATAAATTAAGAATCCTAGTCCTATTATCCCTAAATTACGAATCCTTTTCTTTCACTGAGTTGTTTACATTATACAGTTACAGATGAGCAATTCATTTGGTCTACTTTTTGCCATTGGTTAAAAACCGTTTGATTACAATAAATGAAAGTTTTCTTGTGAATGGAAAAATACCTGCGTGTGCATTCTTTTAACCTGAATGAGACAGTTAGATAGAATTGGGCAATTGGTTTTAATCCAATTTTCATACCGTGATGACTCAGGAAATGGTCAGGTCTGATTTACAGTGCACTATCCCCAGTGAGTAGTGCCATGGTACAGAAGAAACCTCTTGAAGCAGCATTACTTTTTTGTCAGTTGTAACTAAATCACATGGTCTAATCGGCATGTTTGCTTAATTACAGGTATCATTGTAATGCTCTCTGAACTTTCAAGTATCCAGTTACAAAATACATAAACTCTGGCCTGTTACCAGTATTAAGAAATTGGTTATAGTGATCAATTTGACCTGTAGTTCAAATAATCACCATAGCCTTCTGATCACAGGAACCAATTCCCCACCACTGTGGCTCGGTGCCAAAAACACTTTCAACAGCGGTTTAATGGGTGATGTAACCTCTTCACTCAGCCTTGTCCTCTCAAAGACAATGCTTTACAAATTAAGAGGGTAGAGCTGGATGAACACAGCATGCCAAGCAGCATCAGAGGAGCAAGAAAGCTTTCCTGCTCCTCTAATGTTGCCTGGCCTGCTGTGTTCATCCAGTTCTACACATTGTTATCTCAGATTCTCCAGCATCGGCAGTTCCTACTATCTCTGTAACCACTTTACAAATTAATCTCATTTTCCCCTGTTTGCTGTCAAAGCAAAATTGTTTAAAGTATCACTTAGCAGCAATTATAGCCCAGCTAATCATTTAACTATAAACGCATGCAATAGCTCATTTAACAACGATGTCTATTCTCTAAGATATCTGTCCTGAGTGACTAGAATAGGATTGCTTTTGGCCGGATTTATCATCCACATCTTTCAATAGTCATTCAAAAAAAAATTGCTATGTGGGTGTCTGCAGCTTTTAGTATTTCAAACATCAGAAAATGTAGGTCACTGGTTGGCATGTTTGTTCTTTACTTGAGCCAGTAGTTTTTAAAACACTTTTAGATAAATGACCCTAGGAAGAGGCTAATGTTTAGTCTGTGATGGAACTGACATACACGAGCTCTAGAAGCATGAGGTTGATAAGCTGGATGTTGTTTTACTCTTTTGGAAATAGCCCATAAGACCATAAGGTATAGGAGCAAAATTAGGCCAATCAGCTTGCATGACCCTCTGCGGCAATGGGTTCCACAGATTCACCACCCTCTGGCTGAAGAAATTTCTCTTCCTCTCAGGTCTAAAGGGTCATCCTTTCATTCTGAGGCTGTGCCCTCTGGTCTGAGACTCTCCTACTAGTGGAATTATCTTCTCCGTGTCCACTTTATCCAGGCCTGTCAGTATTCTCCAAGTTTCAATGAGATTCCCCCTTGTCCTTCTAAACTCCATCAAGTACAGATCCAGAGTCCTCAACCGCTCCTCAGATGAGAAGCCCTTCGTCCCATAGATCTTTCTTGTAAACTTCCTCTGGATCCCCTCAAATGCCAGCCCATCGTTCCTTAGATATGCATCCCCACACTACTCACAATATTCCAAATGAGGTCTGACCAGAACCTTATACAGCCTCAGCAGTACATCTCTGCTCTTGTATTATAGCCCTTTTAAAAGGAATGCTAACATTGCATTGCCTTCCTAACTGCTAACTGAACCTACAATTTAACCTTAAGACAGTCTCCTGAACTAAGTTTCCCAAGCCCTTTTGTGCTTCAGGTTTCCAAAGCCTTTCCCCTTTTAGAAAATAATCTACACGTCTATTCTTCCTACCAAAGAATATAATCTCACACTTTCTAACATTGTATTGCATCTGCCACTTCTTTGCCCATTCTCCTAGCCTGTCTGAGTCCTGCTGCAGCCTCCCCACTTTCTCAACACTTACCTGTCCCTCCACCTATCTTTGTGTCATCTGCAAATTTAGCAACAATACCTTCAGTTCCTTTGTACAGATCACTAATGTATAATGTGAATAGTTGTAGTCTCAACACTGACTCCTACAGAACTCCACTAACCACCAGCTGCCATCCTGAAAGACACCCCTTTATCCCCACTCTCCGCCTTCTGCCAGTCACCAATCCTCTATCCATGCCAGTACCTTGCCCCTAACACCATGGACTCTTATCTTATTTAGCAGCTTCCTGAGCGGCATTTTATCAAAGGCCTTATAGAGATCCAAGTAGATCACGTCCACTGTCTGTTCTTGGTCTAACTTGCTTGTTACCTCCTCAACGAATTCAAACAGATTTGTTCTCCCCTTGACAAAGCCATGCTGACTCCATCCTATTTTACAATGTACTTTCAAGTACTCAACAGTCTCATCCTTAATAATGGACTGTAAAATCTTACCAATGCCTGAGACCAGGCTAACTGGCCTATAGTTTCCTGTCTTCCGCCTTCCTACTTTTTCAAGCAGGAATGTTGCATTAGCCATTTTCGAGTCCTCTGGGACCCTCCCTGACTCCAGTGATTCCTGAAAGATCACCACCAAACCCTTTACAATCTCCTCAGCTATCTTCTTCAGAACTCTGGGATGTAGTCCATCTGGTCCAGTTGATTATCAAACTTCAGACCTTTCAAATTTCCTAGCACCTTCTCCTTAGTGAAGGCCACTGCGCAAACCTCTGCCCCCTGACTCTTTTGAAGTTCTGGTATCCTGCTGTGAAAACTGATGCAGAGTATCTGTTCAGTTCCTCCACTATTTCTTTGTTCCCCATTACTCCTGCTCCAGCCTTATTTTCCAGCAGCCTGATGCTCAGTCTTGTCTCTCTCTTAAGTTTTAGATATCTAAAAGAAAACTCTTGCAGTCTTATTTTATATTACTAGCTAGCTTACTCTCATATTTCATCTTCTCCCCCTTATTGTGTTTTCAGTTATCCTCTGCTGGTTTTTAAAGGCTTCCCAATCCTCTGGCTTCTCACTAATCTTCACTAGTTGTATGCTTTTTCTTTTGCTTTTATATTGTCCCTGACTCCCCTTGTCAGCCATGGTTGCCTCATCCTTCCTTTGGTATGTTTCTTCTTCCTTGGGATGAATTTCTGCTGTGCCTTCTGAATTGCCCGAAGAAACTCTGCCATTGATGCTCCACTGTCTTCCAAGCTAGGCTCCACATCCTATCAACTCTGGCCAGCTCCTCCCTCATGTCTTTGGAGTTACCTTTACTCAATTGTGATACCATAACATCCAATTTCGGCTTCTTGCTCTCAAACTGCAGTGTGATTTTATCATATCCCAATCACTCTCTCCTAGAAGTTACATCACCTTGAGCTACCTAATCAATTCTGCCTCATTACACATCACCAAACCCAGAATTGTCCATTCCCTAGCAGGCCCTACCACAAACTGTTCCAAAAGAAAATCTTCTAGACATTCCACAAATTCCTTTTCTCGAGATCAGCTACCAATCTGATTTTCAAAGTCCTCCACATATTGAAGCCCCCCATGATTATTCTAACAGTGGCTTTTCTTACATGCCGTTTCTATCTCCTAATTTTATTTTCTTCCCCACATCCTGACTATCGCTAAGAGGCCTGTGCACAACTCTCATCAGGGCCTTTCTCCTTTGTGGTTCTTCAACTCTACCCACACAGATTCTATACCTTCATAGTTTCTTTTGTTAAGATTTAAAAGCCTTGTTTCTGATTAAACTGCACCACTTTCGAGCTTAAATGGAACATTCTTTTACATTATAGTCACTCTTCCCTGAAGGTTCCTCTACAACAATATTATTAATATGCACTCTGTCATTGCACAATACTAGATCTAAAAAAGCCCATTTCCTGGTTGGTTCCACAAGGTATGGCTCTAAAAAAACCTTCTAGCGCACATTTCAAGGATTCATAAGACTTAATTAGGTTTCCCAATTTCCATGTAGATTAAAAACTTCCATGATTACGATATTACTATAATTATACACACCTAAAATCCAGAGTTATACTGTGAGTTGGTTACCTCTGCTGTTTAGGGGCTGATGAATAGCTTCCACCAATGATTTTTTGCCCCTTGATGCTTCCTAATTCCACTTAAACTGATTCTGTTGTCTTTAACATTAGGACAAAGATAATCTCCCATTCCAATATGAATGCACACTTTAATTTATGGAGTTACCACCCAATCTTTTGCCACCTTTATATTCTTCCTGAATGTCACAAACCCTTAGATATCAAGGTCCCAGATTTGGTTTCATTGTAGCCATATCTCTCTAATGGTTAACAGATTGTACATGTGGCTTTCTATATGCGCTGACAATTCATTTGTTTTATTATTAATGCTGTGGGCATTCAGATGCAGAAATTTTCTTGCCTTCATCAGACAGGACACTGGATCTTAAGATTAAAATTGTACAATTAATTTGTGGTTACTATATTCTTAAACTTAAGTCACAGATTCTGCAGAATTAAATAGACAATGGCATATAACAGAAAATCAGTTGGCCCTAAAAGTCTATGCAGGTGTTACACATTAACATCATCTCCCCTTGTTAACGTATCCCTCTATTCCTTTCCCTCTAATGCATTTATCTAACTTTCCCTTGAATATATTGATGTTATTCACCTCAAATTATAGCTGGGAGTTTCTATTTTCCATTAACCTTAACCAATCTTGGAACACTCTGATACTGAATACCCCTGGAGTATGGGACTGACTCCTCACAAATGTAAGAAAATAAGCAGTTCCGACTCTTTATTTTGTTCTGAGGAATCTCTTGCTTAATCCAAAAATTATTCTGTGACCACACTATTACCCTCCCCATCCTTTTACCAAATGCCTCCCTCCTTTACTCAGATTTTCTGATCACATGTCATCCTGAAGTTACTGCTATAAAACCTAATTCAGAGCCAGAGATCATGTTAATTGAAGGGTTGCTCCATGGGAAGCAGGTTTTGAATGCCAGCTAGTGGTTCTGTGAAAAACTACATGCCCTGGAGCACCACCTATGATATAGAATAAGAACAAACTCAGTTTATCTCATGCATGCATTTACCCATCTAACTGAATTTGCCAGTATCCTTTGTTGGTCACAGGAATCCAGTGGAGTTCACCAATGAAGTGTGAAGTATCAAATCCACCAAAAATAATTTCACTCCCAGCCGCATCATTTGGATTTCTGGGAAATAAAACAAAAAGAGAAAGCTTTAAAGTTTGGTCAAGAATGATGAAAAATAATCAATAAAATACATCAGAAGTGACAGCAAATTGTAATAGAAATCAGTGTTCGTTTAAAGAAGTATAGCTCAACATTTCTCCCATTCACCGTTAGTAATAGCCATGTAATTTGTACCCAGTTGGGAATTGTCCCTTCCTTCTCTACTCTTGTTAAGGAAATTGAGTGAGTTTGGACAAATTGATGTGATGCTTAGCTTCCACTGGGCAAAATCTCTAGGTCGATTTGAGAAGAAGATTGCAGGAGTCTTGAGAGAAGTTATGGGATCTGGGATCCTGAGCTAAAGGCATTGGAATGAGAGTCTTCAAATCCAGGAATCATCAAGATGGCTAGAGATCAGCAAAGACTGTGACACCCATCCAAAGATTTGCCAAAATTCTGATGGCGATGACAGAACAGCAGGCTTGGTGGTGGTGGGATAGGCCCAAGGAATGAAATCTTTAAAACCAGAGGAAACAGGAAGTGGTTTATGAGTGTTCTGAATTGCTGAGACCTGGCAGTTTAGTGAAGGAACCTTGTTGACTGTGGAATTCAATCTACCATTCTTTCTAAATCTTTTAGAAAATATTGTGTTCATGGACACTGCAGCTGTAGAGGAAACGCTTGCAGGCAATGCAGTCACAGCCCCTATGATGTACATATGTCCTGCTGACTTGGGAAAGACAGGGAGCTGAGCAGTGGGCAGTCTTTGCTGATCTCTAGGCAACTTGACGTTCCTAGACTTGAAGACTCCCATCTCAGTGCCTTCAGTTGAGGATCCCAGTGTGCAGAGCAGAGCAGGGTAGTGGAGCCTGTAGTGGGAGTGTAGAGCAGGAAGTGGGACAAGCAGACTCCGGAGCTGTGAGCAGAGTGAAGGAGGTGAGGGTTCCTTGGTTGCCGGAGCCATCATTGAACACATGCAAATGCATCATGTCATGGCAGTGTGACATCACCAGCGCCAACCGCTCATGTACACATGTGGATATCTTTCCCCCCACCCTGACATTGGCAACACATAAATGCAAAGAAACTCTGGTAATGCTTATAGTTTGAGGGGAAATGTCCCTCCTGCTCTTCAATTTTTATTGTACAATGATTGAACACTGACAAATGTGGCAAACTGTAGACTCACAAATGACAGTGCCAGGGATTGGGTTCAATTCCAGCCTCAGGTGACTGTCTGTGTGGAGTTTGCATATTCTCCCCATGTCTGCGTGGGTTTCCTCCAGGCGCTCCGGTTTCCTCCCACAGTCCAAATATGTGCAGGTTAAGTGGATGGCCATGCTAAATTGCCTGTGGTATCCAGGGATGAGCAGGTTAGGAGGATTAGCCATGGGAAATGCAAGGTTATAGGGACACTGTAGGGGGGTGGGTCTGGGAGGGTTACTCTTTATATGGTCGGTTTATACTCAATGGGCTGAATGGCCCGCTTCCACACTGTAGGGGTTCTATGATTTCATGATTCTGTGATACAGATGTAATTAAAACTGCAAGGTTAAAAATACCCAGCTGAAGACCAGGTTCTGGATGTGGCAGATAGAAACTTTAACATACCATCATAAGATTAACTAATGGATAAATTTGAAAACTTGAATGTGAAATTTTGATTATACGTTATTCAGAAAATTTGTTCAAATCATTATTTTGGGCAATTGGGCAGAGGTCCCCAAAACCTGGTTCATAGCGAGGAAATTTTGAGGATATAAGATTTGACACTGTAATGGCAGCCTTTCAGCATTGGGTCACTTTGATTGAACTTCAACTCTCGACACACTCTGTGGCAAGGTTCTAGTACCTTACTACAAGATCTGCTCAAATTTGATCCAGCACTAATCAGCACCCACAAACTTAGAGAACGAATGAATGATATTATTCGTCTTGAGAGGGATATGGCAATCAGGAAGAAAACAATGATGTTTCTCTTTCAAGTATCTGAACATTATCACACAGCCTGAATTCTAATTGTCCACTCTCTGAGGGTACACAATTTCAATTGCTGTGCTCTCGTATGTACACGACAATGCAAGTGATCCATGATACAATCCTACAACATGTATGTTAATGGATGGTCTATCTTGACTTCATCTCATGGTCACTTAGAGGCACTGGATACTGCAAAGACTATGAACCGTCACAACATTCCAGTCACAGTAATGAAGACCTACGCTCCAGAACTTGCCATGCCCCTAGTCAAGCTGTTCCAGAACACTTTCAACATTGGCATCTACCCAACAATGTGATCATTGTTCAGGTATACCTTGCATATGAAACAGAAGAAAATTCAACCCAGCCAATTACCGCCCCACACTCAAACATCAGCAAACTGATGGAAAGTGTCATCAGAATTGCCATTAAGCTGCAAATGCTCAGCAATACCTGCTCACTAGCACTCAGGCACACTATACTCCTATTTCCCATGTTCTTAAAACCCTCTCGTATATTTTATATACCTCAGATTAATGCAAAGTTGATATCTGCTCCTTAGTGTGAAGCCAATACATTTACAAGATTTTAAAATATCTCTGCAAGCAAAAATCGTTGCTTGCTTCTCAAATTGTAATAGCTTCTGGTGACTGTTTACTTTACACTAAGCCCACACCTAGGCTTAATCAATCAAGCACAGTGAGCATAGCTCAGTTAGCAGAAAGTAATTAAACAGCGCATATTTAAATCCCTCATCCACTCATTCTGTAATCCTTACTATTACTGATACCTTTACCTGAAAGCGGACAGGAGCAGATTTTCTAGTTGAGTTTTGTTTTGTTCCCTAGACCAGGAGCATTTGAAATCATTTTCTAAACAGCTATTCACACAATTCAGTCTAGGAAATGAACCCAGAAGTTCCTTGGTTCATCGAGATGTCTATTTGAACTGGATCTTCAGGGAGAAGTTTAAGGTGTGGAGGGATGGTGGTCATGGGGGCAATTTATACACTGTCTCTTGTAGATACATGAAATCCCAAAATATGTTCCAACTAATGAGGTAAATTATATTTATATTTTAGTACAGTCATCCCTTTCACAAAATATCTCAGTAATGTGACATAATTTTTGCGTAAACAGAAGTGAATCTTGGTGTTTAAAACAGAAATACATGATAATGGATTGAGATTGGTTAAAGAAATCAGGATTTGCATCAATTAAGTGCTTGATTGTTCTGGATCATGTTGACCGAACACTGTGCCGTAGAATTTGAATACGTGGGTAAAATTCCAAGTATTCTAATCTTGAACATTGTATTGCATATATTTGTGTAAAAAGGAATCGTTATCTTAAAAGATTCGAACCTCAAATATTTAATCTACTATGTATAAGGACCATGAAAGAAAGACTCACCTACTAAGATACACAGAAAAGAGGGGCAAGTTTACCAAGCTTTGCGCCATCATGTTGTCAAATACAGGCGTGGCACCTGCTGTTGCAATAGATGGGTAAGCTAATCCAAGAATACCATCAAACGGGGAATACAAAAATGTCGTGCCAGGCTCCGTCACACTCTCACCAAATTTCTGGTTCACAACAGTGATGCCTTCAACCTGAGCACAAAAAGAAAGATCTGAATTTATGTGACATTATTTCCGACCTCTAGACGTCTCAAAGTATTGAAGTACTTCTGAAGTGTAGTTCCTGTTGTGATATAGGAAACACATTGAAGCAAATTCTGAACAGCAAGGTCCTACAAGGTGATGATACAATGACCAAATAACCTGTTTTATTGATGTAAGTTGAGGAATAAACCTGGAACACTGACGATAATTTTTCTGCTCTTCTCAATTGTCCCATGGGACATTTTACAAATGCCTGAGAGGAAGTCAAGGCTTTGGTTTCAGGTCTGTTCTAAAAGACAGCATTTCGGACAGTGCAGCAATTCATCAGCATTGAACTGAAGAATCAGCCTATATTTTATACTGAAATCTCTGAAGAATGTGAAAAAAATACAGGTAAAAAGGAGTATGTTTAAGCCGCCACCAGCCTGAAACCAAATGTAATAGAAATAAAACTGGGAAGAGTAGAAGTGCTCAGCAGGTCATCATCTGTGGCAAGAGCAACTCACTGAGCAATTCAAGTCAATTACATTGAATAAGAACCAATTAAGTACCTGCAAGCAATCCACCCTTCCACCTATTGGGTTATACAAGCCTTGTTTGGATTAACTTGTCCTGTTTAATGGAATGTTCCTCATTGCACAGGCACTGCACCACTCTTGACATTTCAGATTCCTGTCTAGGATACAATAATTACTTACTGTGACGGTATCTATTCCAATTATTCCTGTCAGACTGCCTGTACCATAATGGATAGAGAAAGGGCGGCCATCCCTTATATAAGTTGATGATTTATCTGGGATGAACTTGTCATGGTCTTCTGTAAAAGAAAAATAAATGTCCTTTGCACTGAGACAGAATTATAGTAAACAAAACCAACCTGGTTTAATATTTCAACATATAGACTTTGTAAAGAGACATTTCATTGGACCATTTGTCTTGTCCTCATTAGGACAGACTGGCAGTTATTAAATTCCAAAGGCAAGAACAATACCTTGTAGAAATTGCTGTTCACTTTGAGATTTGGCACTCCTGCGATTTTGTTTTGAAGAGTGTAAATTAAAGACCATAACGGGCACATCTCTTTTCCCAGAAATATTCTATGTATAAGAAAGATAATTCTCCTTCTCCATAGAGGAGATGACATCCTTGTTGGTACAGCATATCGAGGCTAATCCTCATTACAAAAACATCCTCATTCCTTTTCAAATGAATGAGCATGCAACATTTTGGAATGGCAGAGTCTGAATAGTGAGGGCAATATGATAGCTTAGGTGTGGTCAGTTTACTGGATATTTGAAAGGAGGTTCGAGATCAGGAGAATAAGAATCTAACAATGAGTGTTACCTGTTTGATTCACACACAACCAAATTCACAGAGTGCCTGCCCCTGGATGATAGTACATGTTGGGGTAAGTACAAGGTTGAAGGAGAGATAATGTAGAGGGGGGGTGATTGGGGAGTTGTCAGACTGGAAACTGGCTTCCAGCGGAGGTCAGTGACGTGGTGTTGTTTCTGATCTTCTTTAAATAATTTGTGTAGTGATTGTAATATGTTCAGTCAGTTGGACCTCATAGAATATGAGTTCCCTGATTAGGGCTGTTAGTCTGGTCCAATCAGGGATCCCTGGCTGACAGATAAGAGCAGGAATGTCAGACACCCTGTTCACTCTGGCAGCTGGCTCTCAGGGAGCTGGATCAGTGTCAATGAATCTCCACGTGTAAATAAAGGGTGACTTGGTGATGGGATAGAGGCCGCTGTGGAGATATTTCAATTTGGACAATGTAATATTGCCTCGCGTTTCTAAGTTAACCAATGACACAAAACTGGATATAGTTTCCAGTGATGAACTCCTGACAACTCTCAAACACATTCCAGCAGTCAATGAAGGGGCAGGAGTGGCACAGACTGTAGTTAGAGCCATCTTCTTGCTGTCCATTGCTAGAAATTTTGTTTCCTTTATTCTCTCATGAGGTGTGAGCATCTCTGCCAAATCCAGAATTAGTTGCCTATCTCTAATTATGCATGAACTGCGTGCAGTTAAGAGTTGATCACATTACTGTGGGTCTGGAGTAACATGTAGGCTAGACCAGGTTAGGTCTGCAGATTTCCTTCCCTAAATGATTTTAGTCAATAAGATGACCTTTTGCAACAATCATTGATAGTTGTCATGGTCACCATTACTGAAACTAGATGAATGATCCAATCTTAGGTGGGACTTTATGTTCCAGATGGAAGTGAGACTGACAGTTTGCCATCATTTACCTGCTATATTCATTAGTCCTTCATTCCATCCATCCTCTGATGCCTGAAAAATTCAGGCATATTGTAATTCCAGTAGAGAAAGAAACATACATAGGAGTGCTTTAGGCACATTCTTGCCTTTGAATCCTGACAAATACCTGACATGGCCATTGTGAAACTGCCTTTGTAGAAATGGGCTGATTGACACTTGACACAAAGCTGGACCTCCTGCCTCTGCTCCCAGGCAGGCAAGCACATTGCATTTTCCCACCACTACCACCATTCATCACTCACGTATCCCAGGTTTTGCCAACCACTGGTTTGGGTCCTCACCTGCAATGTGGGAACTACCAGACTCCAGCAAGACCAGACATAATCAGACATTGATGTTTCATACACAATGAAAGCTCCATGCTGACATTGTGTTCAAGGTTTTTGGGATGTCTATGTCCAATCCTTAAAAAACTTCACCTCCAAAATTGACAACACCTGATATATCCTTTCATACATGTCTAAAAACAGAAAACAATGCAAATTGTGATGATAACCTGGATTCTAAGGGGAGCACCGATCAGAGCAAGAATTTTGGGGATTAACCTGGTGACAATGCAATCTCTCACTGGTCTTACTTACTGCAAGCTCTGCTGTAGCAATAAACAGAAGGCACCCATAAATTGGATGAACCAGTATCGAATACAACAGTGAAATTCTGAGGTGGTGTGCCAATGGAAATCTCCCCGCCATACTGTGTCTGTAAAGAGAAATGATTAATTATATAAATGCACTTAGCAGTAGATTGGCCTGATAGCAAAGTCCACATTTATGCAATGAAACATGGTTGATCCATAATATCAACAATGAGCAACATAAGGGTAAACTTTCTTCTGATAAATTCCATCCATCCAAGTTTATCATGATAAAGGAAATGTTTTTCTATGCTCTTGAAATCCAGAACAGGAGCTGAATCCTCAGTAAGCTATAAGGCATTAATTACAACTGCTTTATCAAGTCATTCATGGGAACAGATTGATTTCAACTGGAGGGAAGAGTAGGCATGGAACTGGAGCAGTGATGGCATATCATGGACTATGAGGCATTTGAACTTCTGAAAACTTGTGTGAATCACATGGGTGGAGAGGAGTCAACACTGGTCAGGTAATTAGTCACATACATCCATGATTCATCTGACGCCTTACACCGGTTTCAAAGTTGCCAGTTTACGGGCTCCAGCCACCTCCTCTTTACCATGGGTGTGCAATCCCTTTACACATCCATTCCCCACCAGGAGGGTCTTAGGGCTCTCCGCTTCTTCCTGGAGCAAAGACCTGAACCATCCCCACCCACCACCACCCTCCTCCGCTTGGCTGATCTTGTCCTCACCCTCAGCAAATTCTCTTTCAACTCCTCTCATTTTCTTCAGGTAAGAGGGGTTGCCATGGGTACCTGCATGGGCCCTAGTTATGCCTGTCTCTTCGTGGGGTACGTGGAACATTCCTTGTTCCAGTCCTATTCTGGCCCCCACCCACAACTCTTTCTCCAATACATTGATGATAGCATTGGTGCTGCTTCTCTCTCTCGTCGAGAATTGGAAAACTTTATCAATTTCACCTCCAATTTCCACCCTGCCCTCACTTTCACCTGGTCTATCTCTGACTCCTCCCTTCCCTTTCTCGACATTTCTGTTTCCATTTCTGGGGATAGACTGGCCACTAATATCCATTACAAACCCACAGACTCCTGCAGCTACCTGGACTATACAGCCTCACACCCCACTTCCTGTAAAGACTCCATCCCATTGTCTCAGTTCCTTCGTCTCCATCGCATATGTTCAGATGAGGCCAACTTTGACAAGAGAGCCTCCGAAATGTCCACCTTCTTCCTCAACCGAGGATTCCCCAGCTCTGTTGTCGACAGGGCCCTCAATCGGGTCCAACTCATCTCCCGCACTTCTCCCTCACCCCTTCTCTTCCCTCCTGCAACAATGATAAGGTTCCCCTTATCCTCACCTACCATCCCACCAGCATCCACATCCAGAAGATCATCAAACGCCATTTCCGCCACCTCCAGCAATCTGCCACCACCAGACAAATATTCACCTCGCCTCCCTTGTCCGCCTTCATCAGGGACCATTCCCTTCGAGACACCCTGGTCCATACTTCCTTTACCCCCAACACCTCCCCACAGCCCTACGGCATTTTCCCATGTAACCGGCGAAGGTGCAACACCTGTGCATTTACCTCCTCCCTCCCCAGTATCCAAGGGCCCAAACATACCTTCCAGGTGAAGCAACACTTCACCTGCACTTCCAAGAATCTAGTCCATTGCATTCGCTGCTCACAATGTGGTCTCCTCTACATTGGGGAAACAAAGTGTAGACTTGGCAACCACTTCACAGAACATCTATGTTCTGCTCGCAAAAAAGACCCTGAACCACCTGTTCCTGCCACTTCAATGCACCACCTTGCTCCCTGGCCACCATCTCTGTCTCTGGCTTGCTGCAGTGTTCCAGTGAAGCCCAGCGCAACCTGGAGGAACAACACCTCATTTTCTGCTTGGGGAGCCTACAGCCCTCCGGACTCAATATTGAGTTCAATAATTTTAGGGCCTAAACTCTCCCATGTCCCAGTCTCCGACCCCACACACCAGGCCTTGTTACCACATAGTCTGCCACTACACACCCCCTGTTGTTAGTCACTAACAGTCCCCATTAACAACTATTCACCCTCCCAGCCTGATTGTTAGCAAATCCTTTGTTTGTCCAACTGTCTTTCTCTCTCTTTGAGCTCTATCCTATTGTTTACTCCCTACCCCACCCACCTCCCTATTTCCTGCATATAAACTGACGTTTTCCCAGCCGCTATCAGTTCTGAGGAAGGGTCACTGGACCCAAAACGTTAACTCTGTTTTCTCCTCCACAGATGCTGCCAGACCTGCTGAGCTTTTCCAGCAACTTTGTTTTTGTTTCTGATTTACAGCATCTGCCGTTCTTTTTGTTTTTAATTAGTCAGGTGATTGGTCAGGTGGTGGGGGCACCAGGCCCGGTTTCCTCAGTAACTTACCAAAATGGTCCCAGGTAAGGGAATTAGTGAATCAGGGCTGAGAACAAGCCAGCAGTCTGGAGATGGGCTGGAGGGTAGGTGGTAGAGAACATGTAAGACCATCATGGAATAGAAAAACACTCCTGGTGCTACTTAAACAGAAGGAACCTTCATTTGCAACCTTGCTGTGTCAGGTTTTGCAGAAGTGCTCTATTCAGTTTGCGCCACAGTCAGGCCTGGAGCTAAAGTAACAATTCAGCCTTGTAACAAAGCCATTGAAATCAAAATAGGAGGCTTTTTTTGTTCCTGAACAAAATTGAAGTGTGGCAGAAACATGATGTAAATGCTCCCTCATTGAGTTCATCCTTATTTATTTACCTGATTTCTACTGGGTGGGGAAGAGTTAATATTGGACTTTGAAGGCAGAATTTGTGGCCACCGCCAAGGTTAGAAACAGGGGCCTGAAAATACCATCAGCGCTGACCAGCACGCCTTTCAGTTGCCAGCCATCTTGATCAAGCCAAGTGTGGGCTCTGCAACACTGCAAAGTGGGAAGTCAGTTAAAGGAGGTTCCCCAGTTTGTTTCTAGTTTACAAACGTGATGTCGGGCATTGAGAGGGAGGCTGTCGTGAGGGCAGTTCAAATATGTTCAGGTGCAGCCAACGGATGACCTTTAAAGGAGCTCCCTTTCTCTACTCTCTACATCTTCCACCACTATATATTTGGGTGACCTGGCTCTTTATTCCTGTTTATAAATCACATTTTAATAAAGAGTTGGTATGGTGGCTCCTTTATGTTGAAGCACCCTTTGTTACTTCCCCTTTACTGCAGGCTGCTGCCCCTCCTGAAGTTGGATGCCCTCTGATTGGCTTTCTAAAGCTCACTTGGCATCTTTCTTAATAGAAGGAACCTGACTCTATGCCAATTGGAGGGGTACCCTGATCAAAAACTCAATGGGTAGCCAGCTCCTCCCAAGGTTGGAGGGGGATCCTTCAGGCAACAGAAATAATTCAATCACCTAATTCCCAATAGAACATTTCCACCCTAAGTTTCTTCCACTGTTTCATTTCTTTGTTTTTCCATCTTAAGTTGCTGTAAGTGTAGCTACAATTTCAAAGCACAGGATGCCTCAAAATTAAGTGAAGATGTTGTTATGGGTAGATGAAGCCCCCCTCAAAACATGTCAAGGAAATAACCTAGACCCTTATTTTTCAGGCAAGTGCCAGGCATTGCATTCTGGATACAATTCGATTGGTCAAACTACCAGGCTTGAAGCAAAACACACTTTATTCATACACTATAATTAAAGTACAAACAAAAGCAAGAAGGATTGGAATAACATAACTGTATTGGAAAACTTAACAGAATGATAGATTAATTAACTACAAAACAATAACTGTTCTAATATAGTAACCTCTCATAAACACAGCCTTGGCAAAGGCAAATTCAGTAAAACAGATTGTTTCACGTGCAATTCTAGCAGCAGGAAGGGAACCCCAGCTTTTAGCTGTGGCAGAGAAAGGAATAAAAGCTTCCACATCCAGTTTCAAGGTCCCAGTAACTGCTATTGAAAGCTAAACTAAAAGTCCTGGTTCTATGAGACTTGACCCCACCCATTCAGGCTGCTTTTAATGTTCCAACTTTTAAAAAATACCAAGGTCTCACAAGCTGTTTACATTATTGGCTTTGAACACTCGGCATCTCTGCCTCAACCTTTTTTCAAAAGAAAAACCTAGGACAAAGTGTACCTTTTATAGCCATAGTATCATCACAATGTATTGGTCATAGTACCTCCTGAAAGACAACTGAATCAGAGAAAACAAAATTCAAACTTCACGTCAGCCCTATGCTAGAAAGAAACTCATACCATTGTTATAATTTGGGCCAGTGAACATGTCAAAAAATAAACAAGGATAGAGTAAATATTGTCAAAAATCTCAAGTCTTCTAGCCACAGTCTATACAAAGCGTTTTACTTTATGAAATCCCCTCTGACCGAGAAAATGATTTCAGGATAAGTTATACAAAATAGCTGAAATATACGTTGCCATGCATTAAATAATAAATTCTGCCCTTATCTAGTGACTGTGAATAAGTTTCAACAGCTCGGTGCTGAATAACTGTGTAACACTTAGCCAATGTCCCAATCAATGTATTGGCAATTGCACTTCAAACTTCTTCATACTTATCTTGGTGAACTTCCAAAGAATTTAGAACAAGTATTAACAAGTATTAATGCAAAAGCTCTTTTGGTTTGTTGCTTTTTTAATGTTCATATTATTGATGGAGATGTTCCAACATGTCTGAGTGCTTTATGTGTGATCATCCTTATAAGTAAAGATCACAGTCTTTTCCGTCCCAACTTGTTTTAGGTCTCATTAGGAAGTTGAAAGGTTAGTTCTCAATGTCTCACTCAGTTTGTGAAACAATAACAGCCAAAATTTATTACTTGATTTTTCTCTGATGATTGTTGTCCTACCCAATTTAGTCATCTTGCTACATTAAAGGTATTCTGTCAGTAGCTATGTAAGTTTCATTTATTTAATTTCTAATCCCAATATCTATAACTCAGCTTCACAAGTAAGTTTAAGCTAATTGCCAGAACAGACTTACATCCATGTAATTGAGAAGGGGCTCGGCAGTTTTTTGCATGGCAGAACACTCCTGAGCTTGACCCATTTGTACCATATCCATCTTATGGTGTTCCCAGAAATACGAGAGTATCCCTTTCTCTCTCATTGTTTGCTTGATCGACTTGTACTTCTTCAGTGGGATTCTATCAAATTATAATAAGAAAAATTGATGAGGCCACAAACAATGATCGAACATGATCTCCCTGCTAAAGATTAGCTTCCAAATGATATAATTTCCATATTTCTGCAAAGCATCTATCTCAATTCTTTTATTGTGAAGCAGCTTTTAAATTGACACTTGTAACGAAGGGAAGGGCAGTTAAAAATTAATTAGTCTATTTAGGTATTTTGCCTCCTAGCACGGAGGACCATCTTTCAAAATAATTGCCCACCCTCTCCCACAAACTCAGCTGAGCCATGGAAGTGGCAAATAAATGGAAAATGCCATCAGATTAGAACCCAGTTCTTTCCTTCACTGCCTGACTCTCTGACTTGTAGCAACACCTAACAATACCAGACAATACACCTCAATCCCTACTGCAGAAAAGAACCTTCATTTTACTGAGGAATTCTTCCATTATCTACAATGATATACTTCCTAGCTTCTCAAAATATTTTTAATTGTTATGTGCGGGGTGGTATTGAGTTATGAGGTCCCAGATTAGGAAACTATGGCAAAGAGCAAACTGATTGTTACACAGTTAGATAGTTGTTTTTTGCAAATCCTAAAGGAAGAGCAGTTTGTTGAGATTAATGACAGAACATTTAAAAAAAAGCAGGAGCACTTCAGAACTCCTCTGACATCTCTGTTTTGATTACACTTGATGATTGATATTCCAGAGTCCTCTGGGATAGAGAATCTAAAATAACACAATGTCGTGAAGGAAGAGATGTCATTTCACCTGACCCTTAAATGTTTGACCCCCTTCTCCTGAGTATATGGTCCCTGCTTCTTGACAATCCAGAGGGAACAGTCATTTGAGATGAAAGCAAACACACCACCCAAGGTCAAGTTAGTTAAAAGGCTCAAAGCAAAGCTAAAATTATAAAGTTGTGAACAATCCTATTGACCTTTGGATATTCTGGTCTTCCTCGGCGCAGATTTAAATCAAGAGCATCATCTCTTAGGAAAACTGATTCTGGTTTGTTACCTTTTAAGGCATTCTGTCAAATGGAAACAGCAAAGTGCGAGGACTATCCACTTCATTCTGTCCTTCTGATCAGGGCCAGTAAGTTGCTTGCTGTCAGGTTACGTTCTTGTAAATGTTTAAATCGTTGCTGTAAATTCTGAATTACTATAGAGTGGGAAATGATGCTCCAAGTGCAATGAAAACAGGAAATCAAGTGAGTTTTATAGTGAATTATCAGAGAAAATTTTATGATGATGTTTCTCCTTGATAAGTCAGAACCAATTGGAAAAATACACTGTTCTATTACTAATCACCGCGAGACACAACTTCTCTGATTAAAAAAAAAGTACATTTATTGGTTACGCCCAGTAAGTAATCAGAGGCTTGGAACCTGGAAGCAAACAGAAAGGAGATTTAACCAAAGTAGTTGAGTTGCCAGATCAAAATATCATTGTTACTGTTTGGACACATACTGTTGAATGACTCAGCTTTTAATCTTTAATGCGAGCATATAGAAATTAAAGAAGAAACAAATTTTATTTTTTGCAAAATTAGGTTCATTTTGAGATTTCCAGACAGCTAGTTAGTTAGCATGAAGACTACATCAACACATTCACTCATCTGCCAAACATTGGACTGTGCATTTAAAGCCAGAAGGTAGCGAATCCCAACCCAGTCCTAATTGTTTTGTGCTTAAATTCAGATCTCAACTGAAATTTCAGATGCATGTCTCCAAATCAAGATTCATCAGAGAATCTTGGTTCGGGCATTGACTATAACAATCTCCACAAACAAGAGTGTGAAAAAACTGGAAGATTTTATGTGCCTATATTTATACACACAAAAGCAGGTGGAAATCTGATGTTGGAAATCTGAAATAAAACCTGAAAAAAAATAAGAAGTGTTAGAAAAGCATGCAATAGATTGGGATTCCCACAGATCAGTGGAGAGAGAAAAACAGTGATTCCAGGTTAATGACATTTTGGATGGTAGATTGTTGATGATGATTCTGCTACTTGCAATTACATTTCTCCAGACTCCTCTTTTGTTCCTTTATTTGTCACACTAGTATCTCATTTTGCCTTCTTGTACATTACCCTTTTTATCATTTAACCTCCCAGAAGGCAAATAAAAACAAGCAAAACTTGCAAATGATACGTACTAGTCTAATTCATCTTGTGTGCTTCGAATGGACAGCCAGTATGATCAGTGCACGCATTCCTAGGAATTTTTTTTATTCTGTCAATTTTCATGCTTGCCTACATTGCTGTTTGAATGTAGGAGTTGGGACATTATGTTGACATTATATAGAGGGTGTTGATGAGGCCTCTTCTGGAGTATTATGTCCAGTTCTGGTCGCGTTACAAGGAGGATATTATTAAGCTGGAGAGGGTTCAGAAGAGATTTAGCAAGATTTTGTCAGGAATGTAGGATTCAAGTTATAGGGGAAGGCTGGATTGCCTGGGACGTTTTTCACTGGAGCTTAGGAGGTTGAGGGGTGACCTTATAGACATTTATAAAATCATGAGGGCTATAGATAAAGTGAATGGCAGATGTCTTTTCCCTAAGGTTGGGGATTTCAAGACAATGGGGCTTATTTTTAAGGTTGCAGGGGAAAGATTTAAAAAAGACTTGAGGGTTTTTTTTTACACTGGGGGTTGTTCCTGTCTGGAATGAACTTCCAGAGGAAGTAATGGGTTCAGGTACAGTTACAACATTTAAAAGACATTGAGATGAGTACATAGAGTCTTACAGTCATACAGCACGGAAACAAACCCTTTCATCCAACCAGTCCATGCTGAACATACTCCAAAACTAGTCCTTAGTCCCACCTGCCTACGCCTGGCCCATATCCCTCCAAACCTTTCCCATTCATGTACTTATCCAAATTTTTTTTTTAAATGTTGTAATTGTACCCACATCCACCACTTCCTCAGGAAGTTCATTCCACACGCAAACCACCCCCTGTGTTCATAAATATTGCCCCTCATATCTTTTTAAAATCTTTCTCGTCTCACCTTAAATATGCATCCTCTAGTCTTGAAACCCCCATCCTAGGGAAAAACCAACTACCGTTAATTGTATTTATACCATCATTATTTTGTAAACTTCTATAAGGTCGCCTCTCAACCTCCTATGCTCCAGTGAACAAAGTCCCAGTCTATCCAGCATTTTTTTATAACTCAAACTTTTCATATCTGGCAATATCCTGTTAAATCTCTTCTGAAACCTCTCCATCTTGATAATATCCTTCCTATAACCGGGCGACCAGAACTGGACACAGTATTCCAGAAGAGACCTCAGCAAGGCCTGTACAACCTCATAATGACTTCCCAACTCCTATACTCAAAGCAATGAAGGCAAGCATGCTAAATGCCTTCTTAACCACCCTGTCTATATGTGATGCAAACTTCAAAGGATTATGTACCTGTACCCCTAGGTTCCTCTGTTCTACGATGCTACCCAAGGCCCTACCATTAATTGCATGAGACCTACCCTTGTTTGTTGTACCAAAATGCAATACCTCGCATGAATTAAAAATGTTTGGAGGGATATGGGCCAAGCACAGGCAGGTTGTACTAGTTTCGTTTGGGATTATGGTCTGCATGGACTGGTTGGACTGAGGGGTCTTTTTCCATGCTGTATGACTCTATGACTCTATGATTCCTCCGTTTCATCTCACATAGATCTTCCCTTTGTGATTTCCTCCTATCTCCCCTTCTTTTCCTCCTGTATTGTACTTGCTTAAACATGTTAAAGTACAAAGAACAAAGAAAATTACAGCACAGGAACACGCCCTTCGGCCCTCCAAGCCTGCGCCGATCCAGATCCTCTATCTAAACCTGTCGCCTATTTTCCAAGGATGCGTATCCCTCTGCTCCCTGCCCATTCATGTATCTGTCTAGATACATCATAAATGACGCTATCGTGCCTGCCTCTACCACCTCCGCTGGCAACGCGTTCCAGGCACCCACCACCCTCTGCGTAAAGAACTTTCCACGCATATCTTCCTTAAACTTTTCCTCTCTCACCTTGAAACATCTGTAACATGTTACGGACATGTTGCATCTGTAAATCTTTCCAGTGATGGGAAATTGATTTGAAATGTTAGCTTTTTCTTTCACTGAAGGAGCTGCCTAATTTTTCTCTAGCATCAACTATTTTAACTTTGCCATCTATTTTCCTGTTCATTATTTACTGCTCAGGAGCATCATCTACTGGTTTGAGAGATGAACAACAGCAGGAATGAGAACTTTGGCCAACATCTTAATACTTTTTTATAATTCATTTTTAGAATGTAAGAGTTGCTGGCAAGGTTAGTATTAATTGCCTATCTCTAATGGCCCTTTGGAAGTTGCCAGTGAGCTACTTTCTTGCACTCAATGCAGAGTGAATGTTTGTGCTGTTCAGGCTGGAGTTCCAGCGATATTGAAGCTTCAACAAAATAATTCCAAATCAAGTGGGTGTCACTAAGAGGGAGACTTGCAGTGGGGAAGTTCCATTACTCTACTGTTCTTCTTCTAAGTGTAGAGGTCATAGATTTGAAAAGCGATATCTAGGGGCATTTGGTGAGTTGCTGCAATGAATCTTGTAGGTGCTAACAGTGATGATTTAATGGTGGACAGAGTGAATACCTCTGGTAGATGTCACATCAAGCAAATATTTGTCTTGGATGGCATTGAGTGATGTTGGATCTGAATCAGCCAAGCGGAGAGCATTCTCTCACAACCACCACACCCCAACCCCACCCCCCCAACCAACTCGTGCATTGTCAGATGGGAAAAAGTTTTGGTCATCAGCAGAGGAGTTAATTGTTTTGTTTCTTTAATCACCTAACTCTTCAATGAAATTTAGTTTTAGCAAATCCTAATTTTGTAAATATCTCTGTCACTGCATTTACAAGATGTGGAGGTGCCTGTGTTGGACTGGGGTGGACAAAGTCAGAAGTCACAGGACACCAGGTTATAGTCCGACAGGTTTATTTGAAATCACAAACTTTCACAGTGCTGAAGGAAACTTCACCTGATGAAGGAACAGTGCTCCGAGAAGGTTGTGATTTCAGATTGTGTTTCAGTCTTAGCTGAAGCAGTATCATTCAACCCAAAACACTGTTTTATTATTGCAAACAACAAGAGCAAATTTTTACCCACAATCTTCCATACACCACAAGAAGTAGCTTGGTTTTGTACATACACTTTATTCCTTAAAAAATAATAAAAACATTTTCTGGTAAATGCAGAGTCGGAAGTCACAGGACACCAGGTTATAGTCCGACAGGTTTATTTGAAATCACAAGCTTTCACAGTGCTGAAGGAAACTTCACCTGATGAAGGAACAGTGCTCCGAGAAGGTTGTGATTTCA
>JAHRHZ010000028.1:23311303-23357353 GCA_024137785.1 Ginglymostoma cirratum | reverse complement strand
TGAGTACTGGTAAGCTTTCTACTATTCTAATTGTGATATATAGTGCGCAAAGTTACAGGGATGGCAAGTCAGCTTGGCCAAGTGGAATGTGCATCCTGCATTTTGTGTGAAGTTCTGGATGCACCATGTATCCCAGACAAACACATCTCTAGGAAGTGACATTGGCTGCACGTGGGAAACTCCAGGTTTTGTAACTGTGCCTCATCAGCTTTTCAGCCAAGAAAAACTGTTGATAACTTAAGGAAATACTACTGCATGGATACATAATACAATCAAATTTGACACGTGCAGGAAGAGTTACCTGCAGGGATTTTTAGAAAACTAAGGTATAAACATATGAACATACAATAAGCATATGAGCCAGTTCCATCATTCAATAAGATCATGGCTGATCTGCTTGTGTTTTGAATTCCACATTCCCAAATACCTATGGTAATGTCTGATTCTCTGGCCTAACAGGAATCCATCCGCCTCTGTCTTAAAACATTTAATCACTCATCTCCACTGCATCCTGAGGTGAAGTTCCAAAGTTATACAACCCACTGAGAGAAAGAAATTACCCCATCTCTGTCCTGAAATGGCGGCCCCGAACTTAAAACGGTCCTCTCTAGTTCTAAATTCACACATAAGAGAAGACATCTTTTCCACATCACCCCCATCAAGACCATTCAGGGGGTGCTGTACACTTCAATCAAGTCACCTCTCACTCTTCTATACTTCAGTGAAAATACATCCATCCATCCAACCTATCAAAATACCATAACCATAAGGTACAGAACCAAAATTAGGCCATTCAGCCCATGGAGTCTGCTCTGCCGTTTGATCAAAGCTGGTAAGTTTCTTAACCCCATTCTCCTATCTTCTTGTAATCCTTCTTCCATCTAACAATCAAGAACCTATCTATCGCTGTCTTAAATATGCTCAATAACTTGGCATCCATAACGTTCTGAGACAATGAGTTCCACAGATTAACTACCTTCTGGCTGAAGAAATTCCTCCTCTTCTCATTCTAAAGGGTCATCCCTTCATTCTGAGGTTGTGCCCTTGGGTCCTCGTCTCTCCTACTAGGAGAAACATCTTCTCCACATCCACTCTATCCGGGCCTCTCGGTATTCTGTAAGTTTCAATCAAGTCTCCCTTCATCTTTCTAAGCTCCATCAGGCACAGACCCAGAATCCTCAACCACTCCTCAAATGACAAGTCTTTCAATTCCAGGCTCATTCTTGTGAAGCTGCTCTGGACCAGCCAATACCAACACATCCTTCCTTAGATTCAGGCTTGAAAACCGCTCACAATATTCCAAATGCAGTGTAACCAGAGCCTTATACAGCCTCAGCAGTACATCTACGCTTTTGTATTCTAGTCCTCTTGAAATGAATGCTAACATTGCATTTGCCTTCCTATTTTCATAAAACAACCCATTCATTCCAGCTATCAATGTAATAAACCACCTCCAACACATTTACAGCCATCCTTAAGTAAGGGATAGCATTTGAGATGTGGTCTGGTAAATAAGAAAATAATAAGATCCTTACTTATATGTTCAATTCCTTTTTCAATAAAATATAGCATCCCAAAAGCTTGTCAAGACCTGCAGTTTCATCAGTTTGCACAGTATCACTTCCTTTGTAATCATAATTAAGCCAAGTTCATCTACCTGTTCCAGTTCCTGATTTACAGTTATTAATTAGAATGTTGTTTGTATTTTCTATATTGAATGCAGAAGCAGAGTACAATAACCAAAAAAGAATCCCCCTCGTCCTCACATACCACCCCACCAATCTCCGGATCCAACGCATCATCCTCCGACACTTCCGCCATCTGCAAAAAGCATTTCTGATGAAGGGTTTAGGCCCGAAACGTCAAGTTTTCCTGCTCCTATGATGCTGCTTGACCTGCTGTGTTCATCCAGCCCCATGCTTGTTATCTCGGATTCTCCAGCATCTGCAGTACCTTTTATCTCTGATACAATTTTAATCCCTTCATCTAGCTTAGTTTTCATGCACACAGAGTTGTGTTTATTTTTGTTTAAAATATGGGCCTTATAATAAATCTTCTCCCTTTCAAACTGGGTGTAAATTTTAATCGTATTGTAGTCACTGCTGCCTTTACACAGAGGTCTTTCATTAGTTCTGTCCCATTACACAACACAGACTCAATTAAAACCCTCTCTCTGGTTCGCTCCAAAATGTGCGACTCAAAGGAACTATCACAAAAACATTTGATGAACTACCCATCTGGGTGACTGCTGTCAATCTGAATTGGCCAGTTACCTGTAGATTAAAGATGCCCGGGAATACTGATGTCCCTGTAACTCAAGCACCCAAGATTTCCTGGATATTTTGTCTCAAATTGTGATCACTGCAGACTACTCCCATCAGTGAATTCGTTCCTTTACTTTTCCACATCTCCATCCAAACTGATTCTGTATCCTAATATCTCCTTATTCAATCTTAGTTCTAACGACTGTACTTGATTAACTGTCCTCCCTCCATATTTATCCAGCTTCCTATTTTTCTTGTCATGTACGTCTCAATTTCAGGACCCAGTCCTTGTTCTCCTGCAGCCATATCTCCAAATGGTGATCAGATTGTATTCAGTTATTTATTTACCTCAAGGTAAGTTACCAATTAATTTATTTTGTTAAGGATTCAGATACAGATCTCAGAAAAAATGCACTCCTAGGCAGCAACAACTATCATATGATTGAAATTTGCATCCAGTCACCTGATATGTTCCTAAATTGTTACATTTATCTTAAATTGACAGAAGACAGATGCACCAATCTTTCAACAGAAATCTGGCAGAGGACTGTGAAACATTTGCGGTGTAATTAGTATCTTTAATGCAAAAATATTGCTTTATATCCCCATCTCATGCCATTCCATCCTTTTTATGTAATCTCTCTCATAAGGATCACATTCTTCCCATCACTATTTCATTCCTATCCCACATCATCATCCTATTCTATCCCTGTTCACCACTCCATTATTCTGAAACTATTCCATCTCCATGCCAGTGCCACATTTCCCATGACAACCTATCCTTCTTCCCACACTGACCCCTGTCTACCTTGCTGTCCTCCTATCCCCACCCCCACCAAACCCAGGTGCCCTTCCTCTTGCCCTCCTATATCATTTTCCTCCCTGCCATTCCATGCCATTACCTTACCCTTCACATGACACGTCCTCTCCATGCCTCCCCTCCCTTCCTTCCTGTCCATACCCTTTATGCCTTAATACACTGCTCCCATACCACACACCCCTCCACCATCCTTCCCATACTGTTCTATCTGAATTAAACAATTACCATACTTTAAGACAATATTCCTGTATGAATTACTACCATACTTATAATTTGTTCCACAGGTACTTTCAAAAATTACGTGCACACACTATCAAAGGCAACATTGACGGTAAAACCAGTGAGTGAACATCTTCAGAGATCTCAGATGGGGAAAGAACTTCTCTGCAGTGGTTAGTATTGTATATTTTTAATACTATTTTCTTTTTTTGAAGCAAAATGAAAATTTTCCGAAGAAGAGTCCCGACCCGAAACGTCAGCTTTCCTGCTCCTCTGATGCTGCCTGGCCTACTGTGTTCCTCCAGCTCCACATTGTATACATAACCAGAGGACTGTTTTTGTGAGCAAGTTGTCCAAGTTTCAATATATATTTGCATGCACAATAACATGCAGACTTTGACACAACTTATCATCTCATCCAAATATTGTCATGGAATGTTGTAAAACTTGAAAGGGTTTGGGAAAGATTTACAACAATGTTGCCAGGGTTGGAGGGTTTGAGCTATAGGGAGAAGCTGAATAGGCTGGGGTTAGCTTCCCTGGAGCGTCAGAGGCTGAGGGATGACCTTATAGACGCTTATAAAATCATGAGGGGTCTGGATAGGATGAATAGTCAAAGTCTTTTTCTCAGAGTAGGGGAGTCCAAAATGAGAGGCCATAGGTTTAAGGTGAGAAGGGGAAGAGTTGAGAGAAACCTAAGGGGCTTGTTCCAGCAGAGAGTGGTGTATTTATGAAACAAGCTGGCAGAGAAAGTGGAGCAGGCTGGTAAAACTATAACATTTAAAAGGCATCTGGATGGGAACACAACTAGGAAGGGTTTGGAGGGATATGGACTAAATGCCAGAAAATGGGACTAGGTTAATATTGGATGTCTGGTTGGCATGGACAAGTTGGACCAAGGAGTCGGTTTCCATACTTTACAGCACTATGACTCCATGGCTTTATGACTGCCAATCACAGCATTCTTTTAAAAGTTCCGTTCTGTGCAGATAGGATAGGTTTTATCACCCTTGGCTCATTCTCAGATAATTATTCTTTACTGTTCTGCTTGTTTGCATTTTCACAAATCACCAGGCTATGCAACACATGCAAGTGATCTGCTGCGTTGATCTACTCCAGGCCCTTTATAGAAAGACTGTAATTTTTTTAAGAGATAATAAGTACTGCAGATGCTGGAGAATCCAAGATAACAAGGTGTGGAGCTGGATGAACACAGCAGGCAGGAAAAAAACTTTTTTTTTTTAAATTTATACTTATACAATGAATAGCTGTAAGGTAAAGTAACTTTTTTGATTTCTCTATTTTACATCTAAGAGCTGTACTCTTAGCACCTACTTTGTACCTAAGATGGCAGTGTTGGGATGACATTATAAACGTTTCACTATACTCCTGTACTTGAGTACACGTGACAATAAAATTCTAATTCAAATCAGTTTACCTGAACAGAGATTGACACCAAAAGAAGAGAAAGTAGTTTAGCAAGTATGATAAGCATTTTAATGATTAATTTATTAATTTCAATTTGCAGTGTGTCTTTGAACATCCTGGAGGTATTTACTACAAATGTGACATGAAATAAAAATATATATTTATTTTTATTTTAGTGAGTGTGATCTTCTTTCTGCAATTATTACTGGGTAAGTCAAACATATTTATAGTTTATATACAGTGATAGGTTTCACTGGCCAGGGAATAGTAACGTGCCGGTTACTTTACTTCAGTACTAAGCCAAATGATCTTGAGTTCAACTCCCACCAGTCAGTATGATAATTTGGATTTGGTTTAGACAAAGAAGTTAATGAAAGTCAAGAGAGATATACTTAAAGCATGTTTGAATCAATATCACTCAATGAACCGAACATTCTGGACCACTGCTACACAAACATCAAAGATACCTATGTCTCCATCTCCTGCCCACACCTTGGAAAATCAGACCATTGCTCTGTGTTCCTCCTCCCAGCTTACAAGCAGAAGCTGAAACAGGAGAATCCTTCAAAAAGAGGATGTCCAGTGGTCCAAGGCTGTGGAATACCATCTCCGGGACTGATTGGAATCGGTGGACTGATCCATGTTCAAGTTCTCAGCAACAAACCTAGATGAGTATGCCACCACCGTCACAGACTTCGTTAGCAAATGCATGGAGGGCAGTGTACCAAAGGAGTCAATCCCAGTGTTCCCCAACCGTAAACCTTGGATGCAGCATTAAAGTTGGATGATTCAAATCAACACAAGAAATCCAGATATGACCTCCGCAAAGCCATGTGATGCCAAGAGATAGCACTGGACCTAGTTAGAGGCCTAAACCTACCAAACAGACTTCAGCCACCTATGGAAAATCCTGAACAATATTATGGGATACAAAGTGAAGCCGAGCAAGATAGCAGACAAAGACACATCCCTCCCTGACATGCTCAATGCTTTCTATGTTCCATTCGAGCAGAATGCCAGCACCACAGTGACATCTGCCCCAACAGCGCCAGATACACCTGTTCCTTCGGTCACCACTACAGAGGTCAGATCGGTCTTCCTGGGAGTTAACCCAAGGAAAGCAATGGGCCCGGACAGTGTCCCTGGCCAAGCACTCAGACCCTGTGTGGACCAACTGGCAGAGGTATTCACTGAAATCTTCAACCTCTTCCTCCTACAAGCCAAAGTTCCCACCTACTTCAAGAAGACTACCATCATCCCCATCCCTAAGAAAGCACATGCAGTGTGTCTGAATGACCACCTCCCAATGACTCTGACCTCAATAATCACAAAGTTCTTCGAGAGGCTGGTCACGGCACACATCAACTCCCGTCTCCCAGCCCGCCTCAATTCCCTCCAATTTGCCTACCGATCCACAGCAGATACCATATCCCTAGCTCTGCACTCACCCTTGGAACATCTGAACAACAAAGACACCTACGTCAGACTCCTGCTCATTGACTACAGCTCCGCCTTCAACGCCATTATCACCTCCAAAAGTCCGTGACCTTGGTCACGGCTTTGCCCATTGCAACAGGATCCTCAGCTTTCTGACTCACAGACCGCAATCAGCAAGGGTAGGTAACTGCACCTCCTCCACAATAACATTCAACACTGGTGCCCCCCAAGGATACATCCTCAGCCCCCTACTGTACTCCCTGTATACCCACAACTGTGTTGCCAAATTCCGAACGAACACCATCCACAAGTTCGCTGACAACACCACCACAGTGGGGCAGATATCTAACAATGGTGAGTCAAAATACAGAATTGTGATAGAGGGCTTGTGATGTGGTAAAATAAAAACAACCTTTTTATTTGACCATTGACTTCCGTAAGAAAGGAGGAGAACACCCTCCTATTTACATCAATGGAACTGAGGTTGAGAAGGTGAACAGTGTCAAGTTCCTCAGAGTGATGATAACCAATTACCTGTCCTGGACTTCCCATGTAAATGTGACAGTCAAGAAAGCACAACGATGCCTCTTCTTCCTCAGGCTGCTCAGGAAATTTGGCATGTCCATAAGATCCTTCACCAACTTCAACAGATGTACCAATGAAAGCACACTGCCTGGGTGCATAATAGTCTGAAATGGCAACTGCTCTGCCCAGAATCGTAAGAAACTACAGAAGGTGGTGTGCACAGCCCACTCCGTCACGGAAGTAAACCTTCCATCCATGCACTGCATTTACACGGTTTGCTGCCACGGAGGGGCTGCCAACATCACCAAAGACCAGTAGTACCACAGTAATGATCTCCTCCAACCTCTTCCATTAGGCAGAAGATACAGAAGTCTGAACACATGCATGAGCAAGTTCAGGAATAGTGTTTTCCCAGCCGTTATAAGACCGATGAATGGATTCTCTAGTCTCAAATAATGCTGATCTTGCTAACATTGACCTCGACTAGTGCACACCCTGTGCAATGTAACCTGTAGGCCTCTGTCTAAGTCTTTTTGATCTGTACATCCTATGCTTACTGTGATATGCCTGTACTGTTCGTAAACAAAACTTTTCACTGTACTTCGGTACACGTGACAATAAATCAATCAATCAATCAATCGATTTATGCCATACTCTGAAGTCAGAATTACCCCCTTAGTTTTCCTAAACAGCATGAAAAAAGGTCAACCCCGTACACACTGGATCAGTGAGTTTTACTGATGTCTAAAGCTTCCCCTGATTGTAATGTCTTCATCACCGGATTTCAGCGGAAATCAACTTAACTAGTGCCAAAGATCAAGTAATGATTAGTCCAAACAAGTTCCATGATCATTTCTACAAGTTTGTAAATAATTTTGTGCTCAAATCTGGCCTAATCCAGCAGATTTGCCATGGTTTAGCATTAAATATTCACATTTGGGAATAAGTGTAAATTACATTTATGGAGGTTCTGAAACTTTAATGGTAGCAAGGCTACTTTTGAAAAGCCCTGAATCTAGATTTAATTTGGTAAGAAACTGACTACTGTAGCCCCATGTAACTAGTAAGTATCGTTCTGCAGATTTCTTACAGGTCACTTCTAAGAATTTAAAACATAGTCGAAAATGAAGGTGACTGTAACTAAAAGAGCTGTAATGTGACAAATCCATTTTCACTTGTATTAAACACATCACTTCAAGTTATCAATCTCAAATATATCAAGGAATATTTTAAAATCAAAATATTGATGTTAAAAAGTTATATTTTAAAACACTATCAGAGATAATAGGAACTGCAGATGCTGCAGAATCCGCAATACCGAGGTGTAGAGCTGGATGAACACAGCAGGCCAAGCAGCATCATAGGAGCAGGAAGGCTGACGTTTCAGGCCTAGACCCTTCATCAGCTTTCCTGCTCCTCTGATGCTGCTTGGCCTGCTGTGTTCATCCAGCTCTGCACCTTGTTATATTTTAAAACACAGTTTAATTTTCTAATCTACAAACTTTTGTGTTCAGCGTTACGCAAATCCATTTGTTCATAAATTTGCATAGAAATTCTTTGTGAAAAAGTATTATTTTGTATACAATTGCAGGCAATGCAGAAACCCTATCCCATGTTCTATTTCTCTCTTCCACGTTGGAAGCATCATATTCATTGATCTGTTCAAAAGCCACCCTCAGCAAATCAGGACTGTTCACATTTAATATTGCCTCATGAAAGACCCAAAATAGGTTTTGAAGATATTTTCACCAGTCCAGTCAGTATTTGGCATTCGTTTCACCAGCTTAGTGGGATTCATCCCAGTTTCAATAATTAATTTAAAATTATTATAAAATCATTTAATCATAAAATTGTTTTATATTTAAAATATTTTTTTAAAATCTAATTTCTTTTATTTTAAGATAGATCCAGGAGGTTATCTGCCAGATTGATTTATTTAAACATAGAGGCACTGAGAACTAGTGAGGATAAAGAAGAATTAAACTTTTGTACTTGAAAGTGTATCGACAGAAACAGCGAGGGTGATGCAAGGCAACACAGACGGACCGTCTCTGGAAATCTGACTAGCTTTCTGTGGTCTAATTGGAGTCTGCAAGGTTTGACATGAGTGACAAAATTAGTCCAAGCAAATTATTCACTCTAACGAAAGTTTCAAAACCTTAGAGACAAAGGGTTTAGTTAAGGATGTTTGCATTAAGAAGTGAACTCTTTCACTCAAAGCAAGATCAAATTGTGAAATAAATGATCAGACAAACCCATTAAAGTGGAGGCAGTGAGTGGAATTAAGTAACAATTAAATGTCTGTAAGGTATGAAGCTGAGCTTGTCTTGTCTGAAAGTGACAGGTTTACGCGGCCCAGTGACTTTCCCAGCTCTCAAACATTTCTTTCTGATCATCAGCTACACACCCCCATCATACAAGGTTAACAACTGTGTCCATTTCTGTCCATCCAGAGACAGAAATAAGCTTAATACTAAATTTCTTTCAGCTTAGTTACAAATTAAAACATGCAAATTAATCTTAATTTATTTCACATAGATCTGCTGCAGTGGTATTGAAGGCAGTTTACTTTTAAGTTAAATGCAAGGGTTTTCCTGGAAACAAAAATAATAGTACTCTTAGAAGCCCATTAAATATTTGTTCTGACCTAGGATACAGCAAAGTTTATCGTATGTCTTCCTTTTACAGATTTGCCACATTAACGGCTTTAATACTTGAAATAACTGCAACATTTTCTTCACACTTTAGTCTGCTCCTACAAACTAGTTTGTTACTACACAAACTGGGCTCAGTACAGACCAGAAGGTGGTAAATTCTTCCCAGAAAATGTTGACCCCTGCCTGTGCACCCACCTGATTTATGCCTTTGGCAGCTTGGCAAACAATGAACTCACTACCTATGAATGGAATGATGAGCCCATGTTCAAGAGATTCAATGATCTGAAACTTAGGTAAGCCACATCATTCCCTCCAAGTTGCATTTGCTACAAAAGGCAGTTGATGCTAGATCAGTTGTTAATTTTAAATTTGAGGTAGACACATTTCTGTTGAGAAAAGGTATTAAGGGGATATGGGCCAAAGTCAGGAGTGCACAGTTAGGCCACAAATTAGCCATGATTCATTGAATGGTGGAACAGACTCAAGGGGCTGAATGGCCTACTCCTGTTCAGACATACAAATCTTAGATGCATTTTACAATTCAGTTTTCTCATATTGCACTAATTTAAAATGTTGTGACTGTGATAACTACTAGAACTGTTGCGTAATCATCATGATAGAGAAGTGTAATGATCATATAACATACCTTACGGAAATCCTGAAAATCTCAGTTTTGTATTCTTTCTCTTAATAGAAATAATAATCTGAAAACCCTTTTAGCTGTTGGAGGTTGGAATTTTGGTACCGCCAGGTAATAATGATCGCATTTTAATGCTCGCAAAATAGTGAAAGTCTAAAAGTAATGTTTGAGATAACTGATAATGTCAGTATTTCTCCAAATAGTTATTAAAGTTAAGCTGGAAATTTATAATTATGAGAAAAGACTGTGTCAACATGTACCAAGCTTAAGGAATTCCATCTTTCCTATCAGATTTGTCAATTAGATGCTGAGAAACATAGATTGATGCTAGTCAGAAAGCTCAACAATGTATCAACTTTAGTTCATGGGACAAGTGCAGGCAATTGGGATTTGTGCACTTGTAGTGGTAGTTCTGTCAGTGCAGACTCAAATGGGCCGAAGGGTCTATTCTGTGCTGTATGAATCTATTTGCAAAGTGTTTAAATATATGACATTGGCTCTGTAGTGTCTGTAAATCAGTGAAGTTTGTTGAAATTCTCCAAAGATTATGATGAAATATTGTAGGTTTTCAATCATCAATGATGTGTGCAAATCATTTGTCAATGATTACGTGGATGGCAAGAGTGAATCATCTGTCCTGAATGACATTCCAGTTACTTAATAGAGAACGGTCCCCACATACCTCTCTACATATCACAGCCGCTCAAGATTGTTAATGATAAGGAAAGTCATTTGTTGTATTTTCTCACAGAAAGGCCTTCAATCCCCCAGTAGAGCTACTGATCGCTGCCTAAATAATTTTAATTCATGTCTGGCACACTTTAAGCTAAAACAGTGACTCCAGTTAAAAAGAAGTTCTTTAAACTATCCTGAGAATATGAAAGGTAAGCTGTCAATGGAAGACCTTCCTTTCTTTTCTCTTCTAGGAGAGCTTATTCCATAGCTTGACATTCTGCATGAGAAGAGGAATTACCTTACACCAGTCCAAACTTTACCGTTAATGATTGGAACCTGTGTTACCGTTCAATTACTTTTTTCCATTGACAAGTCCAAGTAAAGAGGTCTTGCCTGAGACTGCAATTCCTGATTTCCAGTTTTACTTTCTGTGTAGTTTTGGTCTCCATAGTTAAGGAAGAAGTCACAGGACACCAGGTTATAGTCCAACAGGCTTATTTGAAATCACAAGCTTTTGGAGTGCTGCACCTTCAACAGGTGACGAGATGTAGAGGTATTGGTGTTGAGCTGGGGTGGACAAAGACAGAAGTCTCACGACACCAGGTTATAATCCAATAGGCTTATTTGAAATCACAAGCTTTTGGAGCGCTGCACCTTCAACAGGTGACGAGAGCTTGTGATTTCAAATAAACCTATTGGATTTTAGCCCGGTGTCGTGTGACTTCTGTCTTTGTCCACCCCAGTCCAACACCAATACCTCTACATCATAGTTAAGGAAGAATATATTTGTCTCAGAGACTGTCCAGCGAATATTTGCTACATTCATTCCTGGGAGGACAGTGTTAGCCTATGATAGAAAGCTGAATAAACTGGGTTGATATCCACTGCAGTTTAGAAACATGACAAATGACTTCATCGAAACATGAAATTATGAAGGTGCTTGACAGGGTAGAGAGATATCGTTTAATGCAGCTGGGAATCTAGTACACACAGGCTAGATTTGACTCATTAGACTTTGACATATGGCCATTTGGTTGGTACATATGCAGTGTGTTTGCCACACAGTTGCTGGAAGATGGTGTTGGTGTGAGAATGACATAGTATGGTGATATATAGCAACATGACTGCTCATTGCTGGCAACCACAATAAGCTGCCTATTTTTGTGTCTACATTAAAATGACAAGACAAGACAAGACAAGGCAGAATTACTGTAAGTATATAAGCTGTAACTGGACAGACAAAGAACAAACAGGCAGGGTCTCTGCTGTGTGCACGCTATCAGGTGCAAAAGGAGGGAGCATTAAGAGAGCAGGGAAGGAGCCTGGAGCTGCAGCCTGGTCACATCCATGAAATGGGAGCACGTCCCTGTCCGTAAAGTATCTTGACAACAGCATTGCAAAGGAAAAATATGCAACATTGAAGTGCAAAACGATCCTGTAAATGGAGAGGAGATGAGCCAAGATGATGCCGTGAGGCTTATTAGTGCTGAGTGCCAAAAACCATAGATGTGGGATGCACGCAGATCCTGCCAGTGGAGCATGCCCTGAGATGCTGGTCTTTGGTATCCAAGAAGGAGAGCTGAAGGAGGTAACAGTAAGCTGAATTCACTGGATAACCACTCTGACTTCCTTGTCAAGAATAGTCTTCATCTATTTTTTATCTAGTGGGTTAAAGAACAGTATGCTACATATTAAGGAGGCAAGATTAGGTCGTGATGAGATATAAATGCATGATAATAATTGTAAGTAGTCTTCTTGCTGCTCAGTGGTGGGAAGTCCACATTGATGTTCAACATTTAGCTGGGATTTGAGACAATGTTTGCTTTTGATGTTGTCACTGGTCACCTCACCCCATTTTCTCAACATTCTCCCCATGCCCACGCCATTGAGTGTCTGAAAAAGTTCTGCCATGGTGCCTACACTGCTTAAAATAATGATCAGTTTGAAAAGATAGGCTTTCTTTGTGAGTTAGAGCTAGCTTGATTGAAAAACACTCTGAATCACTAAACGTTATAAAAACCATTTAACTTCACCAGCTCAGAGACGATGAGGACTGCAGCTACTGGAAGCCAGAGTCTGTAGGTGTGAGGCTGGAAAAGCACAGCAGGTCAGACAGCATCAGAAGAGCAGAAAAGTCAATTGTTGGTGCCAAAACCATTTGTCAGGGCTGGGGAGCTGGAGGAGAGCCCAGAAATAAATCGAGGGAAGGGCTGGACAGGGAAAAGGGTAAGAGAGATGATGATTGGTGGATGCAGATTGGGTGTTATTGTGATTGGTCGATGGGAAGGGTGGGGCAGATAGGTGAGTAGGAAGATGGGCAGGTTAGGTCAGGTCAGAAGGGGGAGGGCTGGACATGGGATAAGGGGGGGAATGGATTGAGGGATTTTGAAACTGGTGAAGTCCAAGTTAAGGCCATTGGGCTGTAAGATTCAAAGGCAAAATTTCAGCTGTTGTTTCTCCAGTTTACGTTTAGCCTCACACTGACAGTGGAGGAGGCCAAGGATAGACATGTCATTAGGGGAGTGGGAGGGGGAATTAAAATGGACGGTAACTGGTAGATCAGTTTGGTTGATGCAAGCAGAGGGCAGATGCTCCACAAACCTGTCCCCTCTACATTTGGTCTCCGCAATGTAGAAGTGACCACATCAGGAGCAGTGGATGCAATAGATAAGGTTGGATGAAGTGCAGGTGAATCTCTGCTGGATATAGAAGGATTGTTTGGGGCCTTGGACAGAGGTGAGAGGGGAGGTGTAGGGGCAGGTGTTGCACCTCTTGCAGTTGCTGGGAAAGGTACCGGGTGTAGTGGAGGAATTGGTGGGGAGTGTGCAGTTGACGAGGTCACAGAATGACCAGTCCCTGCAGAAAGCTGACAGGGGTGGGGAGGAAAAAATCTTTTGGGTGGTGGGATCAGATTGTAGGTGGCAGAAATGTCAGAGGATGATGCGTTAGATCCAGAGATTGGTAAGGTGGTACGTGCAAACTAAGGGGACTCGATCCTTATTGCTTTTGGGGGAGGGGGATTTAAGGGCGGAAGAGTGGGAAATAGAGGAGAGCTGGTTGAGGGCATCCTTGCTTACAGAGGAGGGGAAATCGTGGTCCATAAAGTAGGAGGATATCTGGGAGGTCCTGGAGTGGAATGCCTCATCCTGGGAGCAGATGCTGCAGAGTCAGAGGAATTGGGAGTATGGTATAGTATTTTTGTAGAGGGTGGGTGGGCAGAGATGCAGTTGAGGTAGTTGTGGGATTCAGTGAGTTTGACAACGATTTCAGTGGTAAGTTGGTTTCCAGAGATGGAGACAGAGAGGTCCAGGAAGGGGAGGAAGGTGTCAGAAATGGTCCAGGTGAATTTGAGGGCAGGGTGAAGGTGTTTGCAAAGTTGATGAATTGTTTGAGCTCTTTGCACAAGGCTGCACCAATGCAGTCATCAATATAGTGGAGAAAGAGGTGAGGGATAGTGCCGGTATAGTTGCAGAAGTGGTACTGTTCCATAAATCCTACAAAGACCACTCAGGGACCACTTTGCAGAGCATCTGTGCTCTGCCATGCATCAACCAAACCAACCTTCCGGTTTCCATCCATTTTAACTCCCCCTTCCACTCCCCTGACAACATGTCCATCCATGGCCTCCTCCACTGTCAGAGTGAGGCCAAATGTAAACTAGAGAAACAACACCTGATACAACACCTTGGAAGCTTACAGACCAAAGGCTTAACGTTGACTTCACCAGGTTCAAAATCACTCCACCCCCAGCCTTATCCCATATCTAGCCTCCCCCTCCTGACCTGACCTAACCTATCCAGCTTCCTACTCACCTATCCGCTCCACCCTTCTCATGGACCAATCACAATAAACCCCTACTCGCATCCACCTATCACCGCCTCTCCTACACTTACCTCCACACCACACCCCTCCCTCCATTTATTTCTGGGCTCCCCCCCTCGTCCTGACGAAGGGTTTTGGCCCGAAACATTGTATCTCCTGCTCCTCTGATGCTGTCTGACCTGCTGTGCTTTTCTCACCTCACACCTATAGACTCTGGCTTCACCAGCTCAAAACATAAATTGTAAATGAGGGAAATTAACTTTAATGTTGCTTTATGATTGTCCAGGGCAGGTAAGGTCATGAGGGGGAGAGATTGGAATTAGGAGCATTCTCTAGTTCCAATGTCTCTGCATTTTTTTTTCTGGGAGAGTTTAGTGTTGTTTGATCCTCCTGTGAATTACTGAGATACGTTAGCCAAAATAAACAACAGACAGACCTGTACGTTAAGCAGAATAAGTGACAGAAAAGTTATAACAGAGAAAAATGTTCCTAAATGAAGCTTTGATCTTATATTTTTCTGTGCTGTTCTTAAAAATTGCAGGAATTAAATTTTAAACCAAACAGCTTAGTATGAGCATGTTAAGTGTTCAAAGCAGTGGTACTAGTTCAAAATAAATACACCATCAGTTCTCCAAGGAAGATTTACTCACTTAATGTTTTCCCTATGTCCAATCTATTTCCCTGATTAGATTTACAAATGTAGTGGCTACAGATGAAGCTCGGACAACGTTCATCAATTCTGCAATCAGATTTCTTCGGAACCATGGATTTGATGGTTTGGACTTGGACTGGGAGTATCCTGGCTCCAGAGATAGTCCATTGGAAGATAAGCTACGTTTTACAGTCTTGGTCAAGGTGATAGGTCTAATTTTTAAGGTCTAATTTTACAGAGAACAGCTGCTTGAGCAACAAAATCTCTAGCGTTTCTTTCCTTTCAGATAAGATTATATTTCTCCTTTAATAGTGGGGGAAAAAATCCATAGCAACCATAAATGAGCTGGGAAACCCTGAAACCACTAATTCATTCCCAACAGCAAAGTATTGCAACTGCTGGAAAACTGAAATAAAAATACTGGAAACCCTCATCAGCTCTTGCAGAATCTGTGGAGAGAGAAAGAGACATAACACTCCAGATCAAAGATCTTTCATTAGAAATCTCACAGGAAAGGGGTCGGGTTGAGAACTAAAGGCATAGTTTCCGAAGATGGACTCACCCACATGAGGCAAAGATGAGAATAGTTTCTTCTTACAGAGAGCCTTTGAAACTAAACTGAGTATATATCCAAGACTGAGATTCTTGTACTAGAGGGCAGTCAAAGGCTGTGGGAGCCAACAAGTAAACAAAGCTGACACCAAGAACTGTTCAACCAGGAGATTGCCAATGCAGGGTCAAAAACATATGGTCTATTCCTGCGCCTTTTTTTTTCAGTTCCAAGGTTCTTGTATTCCACCAGACCTACTGGGTTTTCTCAGCATTTTCTATTTTAAATGCATTCCCAATGCCAGTCACGATCACACCTGCATGGAAATGGCTGAAAGACCAGCACTGAAGAATGATCTTGGTATACTTAGTTTAAACCAGAATCACAAAGGAGTGCACAGATATCACTGAAGTCAATGATGCAGTTCAAGGGAAACAGCATAGCATAGGAGCTTTGTCTACTGTAGTCTATATTTTGAATACTGTCTATCATCATTAGAAATCAAAATGCACTCATCATTTGCAGGAATTGCAGGAAGCTTTCAGAACAGAGGGAGAGTCATCTGGACGGGAGAGACTCTTGCTAACAGCTGCAGTTGGTGCTGGTAAAGACACCATTGATGCTGGATATGAAATAGCTGAAATTTCAAGGTAAATGCAAATTGTAGAAAGATTGAAAGTCACAGGCTTTGGGAAAAGCTTTCAATATATATTAGACATTACATTCGGAATAAGCTAATTAAAGGAGTCTCCTTTCCCTACTGAAAAACAGTTGATGAGTTTGAAGATGTTAAGTTTTCAATATGCTAAGATAGACTTCTTCCAAGTAACAGCCTGAGTCCACAATTCCCCCTGACAGTGAGAGGACGCTCCCCGAGAGGTTAGACAACTATTACGCTGCCTGTTGCCCGGTTTGAATCTATTTGTGACTTTGTTCTCTAGCGAGCTGTTACATGAGCCATTCTTTACCCCTGGCACAGCTACAGTCTGCATTTTCAGAGTGAGTCACCATGAGTAGATCCCAACTCTATCCTTGTCCCTGAGGTACCTGGGGTACCAGGAAAGTGCCAGTACCTGAAGCTGGTGACAATGAGTGTCAGATCAACTGACTGAGCCTTTTCACCAGCATAAATGTGTAGCTGTCTCTCCTCCTCCTCAGCCAGTTGCTATGGTTACACATGCAGCAGTTCTTGGCTGTCTGAAAGCAGAAAATTAGAAGATAAAAGTTGGGGGTGAGGAGGCAGGGTTAGAAAGGAAAAAAAGTTCACGAGCTGTCAATCTGTAACTTGCTCATCACAATAGATAACAGGACGAAGGTAAAGTTGAGAAGCAGCAAACAAGAGGAATGTGCCATAATTCATAATATTCTGAGCAAAACTACAGTCTCCATTGCAGTCACCCCAATGGTACACGGAGCCATCTTCTCCAGATTCAAGCTTTATGACCCCTGGCTTTGTCTGGCTTGTTTACTTCTTCTGTCCTGCAAGTAACAAGGCAAAACAGCACATCAGTGCACTTAGCAAATGTGATGTCCATGGCAGAATAATTCGAGTCATGAGCAAGCAGCAGGAGTTGAGTAAAATCTGTGACAATGGATGGTGTGTATCTGCATAACTCCTGAGTGCCATGGGGACTGATGATGAGTCAGTATTGGAGGTCTGATGCATTAAACAGTCTGGGAGGATGCATTGAGGTGTTAAGTCGTTGCAACTGAGGTTACATTCACTGGCCTTGAGCACCCACATGAGGCTATTGTGGCCCATTGTCACCGGGTTCTTCTAAGTGAATAACTAGGAGCTGACTTATCTGTTTCAAAGGATATTTCTGGTCCTCTTGGAACTGTAACATCTCTCCTCCAGTTCACTTCCACCATGCCTCCAAGTGCATCATTTAAAAACTCTGAGACCTCTCTCTGGGCAGACTGACCATTTCCTTGTTTATCATGACAGCAATAATATTCAGCAGCCACATCCTGTTTTTCTTTTTAACAGATACTTAGATTTTATCTGTGTGATGACGTATGACTTTCATGGGGCTTGGGAGAACGTTACTGGTCACAATAGCCCTCTCTACCGTGGGTCTACTGATGAAGGAAATTTTATTTACTTTAATGTTGTAAGTATGTGAAATTAGATTTCATTCTCACTTGCAATTTTTTCCTTTTCTTTTTAATACATGTCACCAGGTAGTCCACCCCTAGTTGCCAGACAAGAGTCAACCACATTGTATGGGTCCAGACACATGCATAGGCCAGTCCAGATTTCCTTCCCTATAGAACATTAGTGAAGCTGATAGGTTTTTATGACAATTGCCAACAATTACCATTAGGACAGCTTTTTTAAAAATTGAATTGAAATTTCACCAGCTGCAGTTGTGCTGTTTGAACTTAGATCCCAAGAGCACCAGACTGGGGGTTCTGGAGCACTAAGATAGCGAAATTACCACTGTATAAAATCTGAAAGAACTGCAGATGCTGTAAATCTGGAACAAAAACAGAAGTTACTGGAAAAGCTCAGCAGGTCTGGCAGCATCTGTGAAGAAAAAAATCAGAGTTAACGTTTCGGGTCCGGTGACCCTTCCTCAGATCTGAGGAAGGGTCATCGGATTCCCCTTGGGTTTGCATGTCGTAGCAAACCATTTTCATTTGTAGAATTTCAATAAAGCTGTCAAATTATCAAATTGCAGGACTTTGCAATGAAGTACTGGAGAGATGGTGGTATCCCAGCAGAGAATTTAATTGTTGGATTCCCAACCTACGGACGTAGTTTCACCCTGAGCACCTCCCAAACAGGTGTTGGTGTTCCAGTAAGTGGGGCTGGTCAACCAGGCCAAATAACCAGGGAGGCTGGATTCTGGGCCTACTATGAGGTAATTGTGCTAAGCGAGTTATTCATTTATTGCATGATAAATTCTGTAAAACATATATTTTGTAGAAATTGTTCATGATTAAATTGAATAGGCCAGGAATTTCACCACAGGTTTCAGAATCCCAGCATCAATATTGAACTGGAATCAGAGTCTCCACTGTGATATTCCCCAGTTGGCCAGTTGGTGGACAATCCAATCAGGATGGTGATCCAGCTTTCAAGGTGGAAGGCCACTAGGAAGCTTTCCAGCACTGAAGAAGCATAGGGTGCTTTCTCAGGTACGAGAGAGTGTGGGTGCATCATAAAGAAGGTGCCGTCCCTCTCAAAATTTTAAAACCTCATATAAAAAACAGACTGAGAAGCCAGGGCACCATTCTGCTGGGACAATCAAGATTTAGGAAGATCCAATAATTCTACACATGGCTGCCTAATCAGGTCCATTGGTGTTGCTGATTGGAGTGTTAGGCTATGAATCACAATGACTCCCTGTTGTTGTCCAAACTTTGTCACATGATCATTATCAATAGAGCAAGATGGACATTTCACTTAATGTCTTGTTAAATGGCAGAAAGTACAAGAACATGGAATCTCTCAATCATGCCTGAGAGTTTCAACTTTCATTATTTCTTAAGTCCTGTGCCATGAAAACTAGTTTGTGGGCCAGGTCACTGACAAAACCACACCCAAATGATTTTAGCTACTAAGCCTGGTACGTAGTTTTTGTTTATTTCTTAACTATACCCATACTTCTGATTTTCCAAAACAAATACACAGACAATTGTGGGGAAGGTAGGGATTTTGTGGACATTCTGCCTTTTTTCTGTTTACTACAATCTAGCATGTAAGGGGATCAGTTGACTTTATTAAGTTAGGTAACCTCATCTCTCACTAGGGATTTGTCTACTTGCCAGCAAACTGTGTTTTCAACACTCTCCAACTTAGTAATGAACGAAGACAATGAGGGTTATCATAAGCACTGCAGCATGATTTAGGTCCGTCAAACTTAAAGATGGAGATTAAATTGCTTCCTAACTGGTCAAGCATGGTAGGGCTCATCAGCATAATCTCTTCCACCACCGTTCATCATGACATTTTAGTGATAATTGTCTAATAATGTACCCCTTATCAGTTATTGATTAATTTCATGGTTTAGTTTATTTGAAACAGTAAACCATATTACAAGTTCTGAATCAGGCATTATTGATTTCTGTGTTTGCAGCTTGCAAACCAAAGCAGAGTAACTGGCAGAGATAGTAGGAACTGCAGATGCTGGAGAATCTGAGATAACAAGGTGTAGAGCTAGATGAACACAGCAGGCCAAGCAGCATCATTGGAGCAGGAAGGCTGACGTTTCGGGACGCTTCTTCAGAAGGTCTAGGCCCGAAATGTCAGCCTTCCTGCTCCTCTCATGCTGCTTGGCCTGCTGTGTTGATCCAGCTCTACACCTTGTTATCTCAGAGTAACTGGCAGGTAGAATTGTTACATTGTATGCATATAGCGCATGGAGTTCTGAAAGGTGAACTCTTTTAAAGGTAAAGTGCACTTACAACAGGCTGAACTGTAATGTTCATACAAATGGGAAGTGTGACATTCCAGAGAGTTGTTGAGCTGGCTTTTTTACTCATTACTACTTGGAATTTTTGAAAAGCCACTAATTAGCCCATTGTTTTTGATATCAGTCGTTTTAAACTTAACAAGAGTCAATTTTAAAGTATAAACAAGATAAAAACAATATAGAACAATTTAGAATCTCTTTTCCTGCCTTGTGGCATGACATTCAGTCTGAATTAAAGAGATAATACCGTATTAATTTAATATTTAATATCCCTTTAAAGTTTTGTATTACCTGTTGTTCTAATTAAACATCTTTTATGAATTAACAATGGGAATTAACTAACTGATGACTAAAAATGGAATTTAAACTATGAAAAAAAATTCATTTGTTTGATATGTTGAAAATATTTATTGGTTTTGATTGACAGATTTGTACATTTTTGAGAGTTGCTACTTCAGAGGTGATTGATGACCAGCAGGTTCCATATGCATTCAATGCCAATCAATGGGTTGGATATGACAATCAGCAGAGTTTTATAACCAAAGTATGTGTTACAAATCTATCTTCACAGTTTCTCACAAAGGCCGTGAGTGTTCAAATTACAATTCAGTAACAGCTGAAATCCGTATAGGTCACGAAGATAATTTTATTTGTTAGTAAAGATTGATAATGGAGATTTTAGAAACTGCTTTGACAATATTGATCTATTGTTAAAAGAGGGTTCTTCCTCTTCTAGAGATAGTAGGAACTGCTGATGCTGGAGAATCTGAGATAACAAGGTGTAAAGCTGGATGAACACAGCAGGCCAAGCAGCATCATAGGAGCAGGAAAGCTGATGTTTTGGGCCTAGACTCTTCTGAGAAAGGGTCTAGGCCCAAAACATCAGCTTTCTTGCTCCTCAGATGCTGCTTGGCCTGCTGTGTTCATCCAGCTTTACACCTTGTTATCTCTTCTTCCTCTTCTACTCAGGGCCATTCCCTAAACTCATTTAGTAACATAAATGTCTCAAAAGGTGTCCTGTTCTATATGTTTGGGAAGTGAGTATCTTTCAGTGGTATGGGAGGCTATGTCTCCAATAAAATGGCCTATTTCTTTAGTAGATAACAAGGTGTGGAGCTGGATGAACACAGCAGGCCAAGCAGCATCAGAGGAGCAGGAAAGCTTGACGGTTCGGGCCTAGACCCTTCATCAGAAATGGGGGAGGGGAAGAGGGTTCTGAAATAAATAGGGAGAGAGGGGGAGGCGGATAGAAGATGGATAGAGGAGAGGATAGGTGGAGAGGAGGCAAACAAGTCAAGAGGCGGGGATGGAGCCAGTAAAGGTGGGTGTAGGTGGGGGGGTAGGGAGGAGATAGGTCAGTCCAGGGAGGACGGACAGGTCAAGAGGGCGGGATGAGGTTAGTAGATAGGAGATAGGGGTGGGGCTTGAGGTGGGAGGAGGGGATAGGTGAGAGGAAGAACAGGTTAGGGAGGCGGGAATGAGCTGTGCTGGTTTTGTGATGCGGTTGGGGGAGGGGAGATTTTGAAGCTTGTGAAATCCACATTGATACCATTGGGCTGCAGGGTTCCCAGGCTGAATATGATTTGCTGTTCCTGCAGCCTTCAGGTGCCATCATTGTGGCACTGCAGGAGGCCCAGGATGGACATGTCGTCTGAGGAATGGGAGGGGGAGTTGAAATGGTTCGCGACTGGGAGGTGCAGTTGTTTGTTGCAAACTGAGTGCAGGTGTTCTGCAAAGCGGTCCCCAAGCCTCCTTTGGTTTCCCCGATGTAGAGGAGGCCGCAACGGGTACAGCGGATGCAGTATACCACTTTGGCAGATGTGCAGGTGAACATCTGCTTGATGGGAAAGTCTTCTTGGGGCCTGGGACTGGGGTGAGGGAGGAGGTGTGGGGGCAGGTGTAGCACTTCCTGCGGTTACAGGGAAAAGCGCCGGCTGTGGTGGGGCTGGAGGGGAGGGTGGAGCGGACAAGGGAGTCGCGGAGGGAGTGGTCCCTCCGGAAAGCAGACAAGGGTGGGGAGGGAAAAATGTCTTTGGTAGTGGGGTCGGATTGCAGATGGCGGAAGTGTCGGAGGATGATGTGTTGGATCCGGAGGTTGTTGCGGTGGTACGTGAGGACAAGGGGGATTTTTTTTGGTTGTTATTGCGGGGACGGGGTGTGAGGGATGAGTTGCGGGATATGTGGGAGACGCGGTCGAGGGCGTTCTCGACCACTGTGGGGGTAAGTTGCTGTCCTTGAAGAATGAGGACATCTGGGATGTACGGGAGTTGAATGCCTCATCCTGGGAGCAGATGCGGCGGAGGCGAAGGAATTGGGAATAGCGGATGGCATTTTTGCAGGAAGGTGGGTGGGAGAAGGTGTACTCCAGGTAGCTGTGGGAGTCAGTGGGATTGAAATGGACATCGGTTTCTAGGTGGTTACCCGAGATGGAGACAGAGAAGTCCAGGAAGGAGAGAGAAGTGTTAGAGATGGTCCAGGTGAACTTCAGGTTGGGGTGGAAGGTGTTGGTGAAGTGGATGAACTGTTTGAGCTCCTCGTGGGAGCACGAGGCGGCGCCGGTACAGTCATCAATGTAACGGAGGAAGAGGTGGGGTTTAGGGCCAGTGTAGGTACGGAAGAGGGATTGTTCCACGTAACCTACAAAGAGGCAGGCATAGCTTGGGCCCATGCGGGTACCCATGGCCACCCACTTTGTCTGTAGGAAGTGGGAGGAATTGAAAGAGAAGTTGTTGAGGGTGAGGATGAGTTCGGCTAAGCGGATGAGGGTGTCGGTGGAGGGGGATTGTTCAGTTCTGCGGGACAGGAAGAAGCGGACGTCCTTTAGGCCATCTGCATGGGGAATACAGGTGTATCGGGACTGGACGTCCATAGTAAAAATGAGGTGTTGGGGACCAGGGAATTGGAAGTTCTGGAGGAGGTGGAGGACGTGGGTGGTGTCACGGACGTAGGTAGGGAGTTCCTGGACCAAGGGGTTGAAAATGGATTCTAGGTAGGTGGAGATGAGTTCGGTGGGGCAGGAGCAGGTGGAGACAATGGGTCGACCAGGGCATCCACGTTAAACCCCACCTCTTCCTCCGTTACAATCCTCGAATTCTCCAGCATCTGCAGTACCTATTATCTCTATTTCTTTAGTACCTTTTTATTGGCATGATTATATATTTTTACCTGTAGGTTCAGTGGCTAAAGGAAAACAACTTTGGAGGTGCCATGGTGTGGACTTTAGATTTGGATGATTTCTCTGGAACTAAATGTGGTCAAGGAGCTTACCCTTTGATCACCACATTGAAGACACTTCTTAACATTAATGGTTTGTACAAATGCTATACTAATCCACCGTACCTTGAATTGTACCCTATTGCTAAACCGTCTCAAGTGCACAAACCTGCTTTATACAAAACTGAATTTCCTCTTACAGTATGTACACACAAATTTTCCATTTAAAGTTAAGCTGTCAACATTTATAATGAAAGCTGACCCTATAAACTTCACACACTGAATCAGGGAAAGGACAATTTTACCAAGCTGTGAAATCATTTAGCATCAGTGCCATGGAAACAGTTTCTTGAAGATAAATCAATGTCAAGCAATGGGTAAAAATGTTCCTGCAAGTACGCCGAGTGATGGTCACAAATCCTGAGCAGCACTCAGGGCCGATAAAATCTAAAAAAGGAAACTTCTGTTAGATACTAAGTGTTCAGTGCTGCACAAAGCCTACAGGAGAATTGTAAGTGCAGAGGTAAAAGGAAAAAGGAGATTTCAAAGTAAAACAAGAAAGCCACACTTTTGACTGAGATTGGCAACAAGGTGCCCGAGCCAAACACCTACCTCTGACTCTTGGAATCAGAAATATTTCTCCGCTGGTTGAAGTCATACTTTGCACAAAGGAAGATGGTTTTGGTTGTTGGAGGTCAATCCATTTCAAATCCCAGGATAACTCTACAGGAATACTTTAATAGAGTCCTGGTCCCAACCAGCTGGCTCATCAGTGAGGACTTAAGTACAAACTTTCACTGATCATTGTGGAATGTTCAGCACCAGATAGAAAAGCAACAATTATCCGAATGCAGAAAAATCTGGACAACATTCAGACTTGAGCTGATAATTAGGTGGCACAATAACATTCATACCATGTTAAGTGCCAGGCAATGACCAACTCCAACAAGTGAGAACCTAACCATATTCCTCTTGACCTTCAGCAGCATAACCATCACTGAAGAGCCAATTACTAGCATCCTGGGGATTGCCATTGATCAGAAACTGAACTGAACCAGCCATATAAATACAGTGGCTAGAAAAACAGGTCAAAGGCTTAGCGTTCTGAGCAACACACCTATTTCCCCAAGCCCCGCACATCATCTAGAAGGCACCAATTAGCCATGTGATGGAATACTCTCCACCTGCCTGGATGACTGGAACTCGAACCACTCAAGAAGCTTGCTACCATCTAGGAGAGAACAGCCCACTTGAGTGAAACTCCGTCCACCACCTTCAATATTCACTTCCATCACCAGCAAGACAGAATGGCAGCAATGGGTACCATCTACAAGGTGTACTGCAGCCACTCTCCCAGGGAATTCTGGCAGCAAACCCAAAGCCATGACCTCCACCACTTTGAAGGACAAGGGCAGCAGATGCAGAGAAACACCACCAGCTTCACTCCTTCACTGTCGCAGGGTCAAGATTCTGGAATTCCTTCCCTAATAACACTGTGGTGTGTGGCTGCATCGCAGAGACAGCAGCAATTCAAGCAGGCAACTCACCACCACATCGAAACAGAGAAAGTAGGAGCAAGAGTGAATGACTTGGCCCTTCCAGCATGCTCCATCATTCAATATGTCCACGGCTGATCATCCAACTCTTCCAATCCTATTCCCAACTTCTCTCCATATTCTTTTACCCCTTAGAACCATCTCTAAATCCAACATTCACCACCTTCTCAAAATCAGTTAGGCATTTCAAAAGTGTAGGAGCAAAGGTTTGCTAAGAACCCATAAGCTAAGCGAACAGGTTATATACCAACATATAAAGAATTGACTTGCAAACAGGAGATAGAAAGTAAGAATAAGTAAGTCGTTTGCAAGTTGGCAGGGTATAAGTGTCACAGGAATCAGCTAAATTTGCCAATGCCTGGAAGATAGGTAGGGAAGTATATTGTAAAGAAGAAGTATGAAGTCTGTAATAGACAGGTTGAGTATATGGGCAAAAACTTGGCAGAAGGAGTATATCGTGAGAAATCATCCACACTGGCAAGAAAAATAGAAAAGCAGTATGCTTTTTAAAATGAAAGAGGTCTCAGAACTTTATGGTAAAGGTACATGAACAGCAAGTTATTAAGATGACAAATGTAATGTTGGTGTCAGTTACAAGGATAATGGAAACTAAACATCTTTTCAGGGCCTTGATAAGACAACATCTGGAATATATCAAATGCTTTTGTTCTCCTTATTTGAAAAAAAAGCATAATTGAGTTAACGGCAGTTTAGAGAGCATTCATGCAACTCATTTCTGGTATCAGGGGTTATCCTATTGGGAAAGGTTGTGCCTAGTAGACTTTTTAAAAAATGAGAGGTGACCTTTTTCAAATAGTCATGTTCTGAGGGGACTCGAAAGATGGGAAGAATACAAGGAAGAACTTAGCTCTGTGAGGGACTCTTGAATGAGGAGATTGTTTAAGAATAAAGGGTCTCTCTTTTAAGATGGAGGTGAGGTTTTTTTCGGCTCTGAGTGTTGTTGGTGTATGGAATTCTCTTTCTTAATAAAATGATGGAGGCTGACACTTTGAATTTATTCATGACCTATTTATACAGAGTTTTGATGAACAAGGGAGTCAATGACAAATAGTAGCAGAATGGAAATTAGGGTTGTGATCACAACTGGATTATTAATGATCCTATTGAACAGTACAGCAGGCCTGAGGGGCAAAATGGCCTTCTCCTGCTCCCAAATTCTATATTCCTATGATGAATCCTAATTAAAACATTGCAAGTGTCTTCTCAAAAGGGGAAACAAGGTAGACGTTGTAGTTAAGGAGGGGCTGCGGGCAGTAATCATTGGGATAGTGAGAAAGGGAATATTAAAAGGTTTGGCATTCTTTGAAAGTGAATAAACTGCCAGATCCAGCTGAAGTGTATCCCAAACTATTAAGAGAAGCAAGGGAGGAAATAATGGAGTCTCCGACTATCATCTTTAAATTCTTTCTGACTACAGGTCTGCTACCATGGGGCTTGACGAGTGCTACCATGCTCCTCCTGTTTGAAAATGAAGGAAGGCGTAGATAGAGTACTTACAGCACATTTGTGGACAAGGTCCCATATGGCAGGTTGGTCAGAAAGACCCAAGAGATTCAAAGATAAATGGCATTCTAAAAGTGGCCCAAAAGTGAACGTAAAATGTTACATTCAGTGGGTGTTTGGTGCATGAAACAAAACTAATGCCCTTACAATTATGCTATACACATATCGATGATTTAGGCTTAAATGTGGGGGGATTAAGTAACCAGCTTGCAGATAGCACATAGATTGACGGTGGTAGGTAATTGGAAGAAAGCTGTAAACTTGAGTCAGATTTCAGGTGGATGAAAATACACAATAAGTGACAGAGTACTGTAAAGTGTGGAGGAACAGAAGGCTGTAGGATTCCTAACCTCAGATCCCAGAAGGTAGCAGGACAGGTCAGTAAGGTGAGAGACAAAACATTCAGAATACTTTCCTTTATTAGCTGAGGTACAGAAAGTAACAGTGAAGATATATTGCTGGACCCATACAAAACTTTACTTAGACCACAGCTAGTGTACTGAATACAGTTCTGAACACCACATTAAGGAAGGATGTGATCACACCAGGCAAGGCACTGAGGATTTTTACCAAGGTGTAGTCAGACCTGGAACATTAATTTTAACTCACTCAGAGATAGCAAGAATGGTGGATGCTGGAGTCTGAGATAACACAGTGTGGACCTGGAGGAACACAACAAGCCAGGCAACATCAGAGCAGCAGGAAAGCTGATGTTTCAAGTCAGAACATTTTCTGAAGAAGGGTCCCAACCCGAAACGTCAGCTTTCCTGCTCCTCTAATGCAGCCTGGCCTGCTGTATTCCTTCAGCTCCACACTGTTATTAAATTTTCCTTCCAATGGAGGAGGGTTAGCTACTTCCCTTAGCAGAGAGGGTCAATAATCAAGGGATATAGATTTAAATAATTTGTATGAAGACTAGAGAGGAGCTAAGGACTTGTTTCTTCACTTACATTGTGATAGTGATCTGGGACTGACTGCATGAAAGGCTGAGACAGGCAGTAACTCTCACGCATTTCAGAAATTTTTAGAATGCATGTGAAGTATCATAATCTACAGAACTAGACCAAGAGCTGGAAGGTGGAGTTATACTGGGTTAGCTCTTTCTCAGTGGGGACACAGGCAATGAGTGAGCGGCCTCCTTAAACACCATAAATTTCCACGATTCTGATTTATGTTTAAGAACTAACTTAATATACAACTTTTTTTTCATTAATTCGTGGGAAGTGGGCATCATTGGCAAGACCAACATGTAGTGTATATTCTTAATTATGCTTGAGTAGGTGGCAGAGTGCCACATTCATGAATACATTCTGTTGTCTTGCTGAGGCACCTCAATCTACAGTTCTTCCAGTGGATTAGAGACATGTCAGCCAGACCAGTTAAGGGTGGCAAGATTCCCTTCTGTAGAAGGCATTAGTGAACCAGTCAGACTTTTTGCAACAATCTGGTAATCACCATTGCTAATATAACAGGCTTATTCTTAATGAATTGAATCTAAGTTCCCAAGCTGCTGTAGTGACCGGTGAATCCATGCATTCAGCTTGCTAGATCAGATCAGGGGATTCGTAGACCAGCAGCATAGCCACTCCGCTATCATTTCAATGACTTGCAATGAGGAATGCACAATACACAAGCCCCTGGCCTAATTATCACATAAACCCCTAGCTCCCAGCCAAAAGCTACACTTGGTCTTGACTGCTGATGCACCAATATCATGGAAGGATGAGTTGTATTAGTGTCAATGTTAATGGAAAGCACATGGCACATTAATTCCTGTGAGACAACAGCTAATCATTAAATCATAGAATTCCTCCAGTGTGGAAGCAGGCCATTCAGCCCATATGGTCGACACCCACCCTCCGAAGAGCATTCCACCCAGACACATCCACCTACCCTATCCCTTTAACCCTGCCTTTCCCATAGCTAATCCACCTAGCCTGCTCATCCTTGGATGCTATGGGCAATTTCCCATGACCAATCCACCTTACCTGCACACTTTGGGACTGTGGGTGGAAACCGGAGCACTCGGAGGAAACCCACGCAGTTACAGGGAGAATGTACAAACTCCACACAGACAGTATAAGAGTAAAGAGTATGTAAGAGTAAAGACGTTTTACCAGAATTACACAGAGAAAATGCTTTTGGCCAGCTGGGAAATATAAAGTAATGGCCCAAATTCTCAGAAAATTTGGTCAGCCATTTATGACAGAGATAACAAGGAAATACTTCACCAAAAGGGTTGCAAATCCTTTGAAATTTCACCCCTGTAAAAGTCAGTAGAATTTTGAATACCAGCCTAATTATGTTTGTGGTGAGGGAAGGTGGAGTTGAGGTAGAAGATCAGTCACAGTCTTCTGAAATGTGTCACGGGGCCAGATGGTCTACTCCTATTGGTTACTTAGGTACTTTATTTTTCTTAAGTAAACACAACACAAAAAATGACAACGCTCTCAAAAAGGTAGAAACATAAACTTACAAATTTTAAATTTAGATTATTTGTGTAGAAAATATAAGAAACTTAATTGAAAGTCAAAGCTCTCAACTTGGCTTTCATATTCCTTCAATAGCCTCAACCCATTCTTGTTTGACAGCCTCTTTTAGGGCTACATGCTGGAATTCATATTCTATTTTTTCCAGCTCTTGTCTCTGATTCATTCATTCCCCCACTCTAATAAAGTGATAGAGCCTTCAACTGTCTTGTTCTAATAACCTGAAGCCTTCTTCCCAAAACTTTCTTCATCTTGTTTTCCAATAGAACGACCTCAAATCTTTCCTGTTCAGTCTTGGCTTCAGTCATCTACACACTTTTTATTTCCTCCTGTTGTTCAGTATCATTCCTTTGCCTCCATGATGAATCACTTTTTTACTTTCAAGATGTTGTGCAGGTACAAGTTGGCGTGAAACTTCCTATCATGAAAACTAATCTAACGTCATACTTTATGTTACTTATCCTATTGTCACGGTGTAGTCATGTGTGGAGGCAGCTGAATCTAATAAGGAAAGGGAAACCTTAATCAAAAGAAGATTAAGATACTATTCTTGTTCTGTTTTACAGAATGTGGGCTATCGACACCTTTGACCACAACAACTAGTGTCACTCCCTCTTCAAGCGACATTGCTGCAACTATTGTAGCCCATGACTTTTGCCAAGGCAAGTCTGATGGGATATATCCTGATTACGCTGATCGTAGTAAATATTACCAGTGTTTCCATGGACAAACATATCATATGGTTTGTGCCGAACGTCTAATATTCGACGAAAATTGTAATTGTTGCAATTGGGCTTAATAAATTTATTAGTCACAAGTACATTTCCTTACAATGTATTGCCTAAAGACCATAAATAAATAATTAAAGCTTACAAAATGAAAATAAACTTGCTGATATCCTCACTTGTTCTTGTGTTTACCAGAATTCAATGTGATATTGATCAAGTGTATCATAAGTAAGAACAGATGTCTTTTCATTTCAGCAAATTAATACTGTGTTGAATTACTTGTTTATGAGAAGAGGTTTAAGATTAATAAATAAATGATCAGGTGTTATAAATGCGCAGAGGAGGGTATGCCGTCAATAAGTCATCCTTTGTTTACTTGCGCACAATACTTTGGCTGTGGCCAGCCAGCTCGGAGTCAGTCCCCTGACTGGTGCAATTTAAAAGCTCTAATCAAGGATCTCGTAGTCAACAAGATCCTTCTGGTTCCAATCACTACTGCAGGGAATCTCACAAATGAGAATAGTTGGACTATTTGGACTATATTTGCAATGGTGTCATCAAAACACCTCAGCCTGATAATTGCGTGAACTTAGAATCAGCTGCTATGTGTATTAAACCCCTGGCACTGCTGATTTACTTCAAGCTGTCTTATTTTCTCCAATCCTCACTGTAATAAGTTACTTTTTCAGCATCAAAGCAACATAAATTGAAAGATTCTACAGTTGCACATGTTTGGCCATTTTGTTTTGGATTTATAATTCCTTCTGTTTTATATTTTGCCCTCACCCCAATACAAACATAAATATCCAGACGCACAAGAGGATAAATAATGCAAAAACAAACAATCTGTGGCTTGGGCCTCCACCCTCCCAAACACATGTAAGCAGCATTAAAATGATTTTATAGCTCCACAACACACTAAAAGTTCAATATGATCCAAAAACAAAGATTTGATTTGCACCCTATCCACCATCATAAACATTGACTTCTACTATCACCAGGGTGCAGTGACAGCCATGTGTACCATCTGTAAAATGTACAACAACATCTCACCAAGCATCATTTGATATTACCCACCAAACCCACAATCTCTACCAAGTAGAGGGAGATGGGCAGGTACATGAGGACAGCACCAACTCAAAGCTTTCCTCTTCAAGTCACATAGCATTCTGACACGGAACCATGTCACCATTCCTGTAATTTCACTCGATCAAAATCCTGAACTTCCCACCTGAATAGTACAATGATTGCACCTACACTGCGTGGACAGCAGCTGTTTCAGAAGGCAACACTTTCTCAAGGACAATTAAGGGTGAACAATAAGTGCTGCCCTTGACAGATAAACTCACATTCCAAGAATAAGTATTAAAGAATAGCCCCAGGCAGACAGGGATCTAACTGAAAACATTCTGCCAAATAAAATTCTTACTCCATCCCATTTATGCTTCCCAAAAATTACTAATCTGCAACATAAATGAAAAGTACCATTTTTTATCTGGTGAAAATAAAGGCAAGGAGAATTTGGGATGCCAAAACCCAAATGGTTCCATTTTCCTTCCCAAGTCAATTCCCAAAAATGCTTTTTCTGTAAGGTGTCGGAGGCCAGTCTGGTATTATGGTGGTCTGAGGTTGTGTCAAAGTTGGATTGATGCAGGCGAGTTCCTTTCAAATGATATTGTTGCATTTCATTCATTGAAATAAGCACCAAACAAACTTTTCTGTGTGAACCAATGATTTTATTTTGCTGTTTAAACTGCAATTTATATCTTCAGATGAGGCAAATCAGATGTGTTACATTTGCCGTCTTTATTCATGAAGTAGTGTCACTTCAGTAACTAAACTGAAGACCAGTTACAGCTTCACTGGTGCCCAGAAAAGATTAATGACAGGCCTGAAAAATAGAGAGTATTTTAGTGATCTCTCAACAACAATAACGTAATAACATAATATTATAATGATAATAATAATATTTCAATTTCACATTGGTGCCACAGAAACAGCATATAAATAGGGTCCTTTTTAAATTATAATTACTTTCTTGTTTCCTCACCTTCCTTCTTACCCAACAACACATCTTTATTCATGGCATTCCCCAATTCCCAAACCAGCTTCTTGAACATATCGGAAAGCAGCTTGGGCTGAATTAAAAGTCCATATGCAAACATTTATGAAAATTACTGAGGAATATTGATACACTAGGTGAATACGCAAAACTGCAGTAGATGGCGTTCAATGTAAGCAAATTTGAGATTATCCATTTTGGACCATAAAAGGGTAGATCAGGGTATTTCACAATGGTATGGAAGTTTAATTCAGTGGATTTCCAAAGAGATTTAGGGGTTCAGGTGTATAAATATTTAAAATGCCAAACAGGTGCAGAAAATAATGAAGAAAGCTAATACTGCCATTTATATCTAGGGGAACAGGAGTGCAAGGATGCAGAAGTTATGCTGCAGTTATACAAAACCGCTGATTAGATCCTACTTGCAGTACTGCGAGCAGATCTGGGCACCACACCTTGGGAAGGATACATTGCCCTTGGAGGAAGTACAGCATAGGTTTACTAGAATGATACACAGACTTCACAGGTTATTCTAAAGAGCAATTATACAGATTAGATCTGAGATTTCTGGAACTTAAAAGGTTAGGGGGTGATCTGTTCGAAGTCTTCAAGATATTAACTGGAAAAAACAGGGTAGATAAACTATTTTAGTTGGTTGGACAGTCTAAAACTAGGGGACATAGTCTAAAAATTAGGGCCAGACCATTCAGGAGAGATTTTAGCAAGCACTTCTACACACAAGGAGTGGTAGACGTTTGGCATTCTCTTCCACAGAGAGGTGTGAATGTTGGATGAATTGTTAATCTGAAATAGCTATATATTTGTTCAGCAAAGGTATTAAGGGTTGTAGGCTAAAGGCAGGAATATGGAGTTAGGCCACAGATCAGCCATGATCTCATTGTATGGTTGGACTGGATCAAGGGGCTGAATGGCCTATTCCTGTTCCTATGTTCATGGGTACTGCAGCTACTCAGCCAGGTGGCAAACTACAGGTAAAAACGGAGAGGCAATAAATGTTGACCTTGCCAGGATGTCCACATCACGAGAACAAATAAAAATAATGCCACACACTATCCACTTTAACCCATTACAGGTAGGATAATTAACTTACATTCTTCTGACACCAGGGCTTTTAGAATTGAATTTTTTTGGAACTCAGCAGACTGCTGTTTTGCCAATTTTGCCCAATTATTTTGAATTCCTGATGTATTCCTGGGAATACATCAGGAATTGTATTCAATAAGATTCTATACCACTGAAAATCGTTGCATTGTGAATATCTAATTTCATACAGGTATTCCTTTTAGCAATTAAAGATAATTGGAAATACCCAATTGGAAAACTGCTAAAATGATGCAAATCGTTCCGACCTTGGGTAACTATTTTTCAAAAGGGAAGTTTCATTGTGCTGCTGAGATGGTGGTAAAAGGTTTTCCCACCTATAATCACAATATCCAATCTGAACCTTTCTGGTTGAGGATGTTTGGCTCAAGACATTTCGGGGAAGGCTTTTGAAGTTGCAGAGTCAACCAGGAATATTTAAATTATTAAATTATTAATGTGGGTTTGCAGATCAAACGAGCTTTAGGAACAATCAGTAAATAATAAGTTTCTTGATGGATTTTGGGAGTCTGCTGCGATGGCTTTATTCCCAACAGAGACAGAGTTTCAGATCTCAAATGTTAACTCTGATTTCTCTCCACAGATGCTGCCAGACCTGCTGAGCTTTTCCAGCAATTTCTGTTTTTGTGTCACTTGGAACTTATTGTGTGCATTGTCCATGGAAATACTTCTACCAATCAGTATCCACTTGCAGTATCACTGATCAGGACTCTCCTCTCATTCAGTATAAATGTTGGTTTTCCTGTCGAATTGTTATTCTTGCAAATGTTCCTGTTAATGGAAAGCTTCGACAAAATGTATCTCTTTTCAGGAGCAGTCAAGTTCTGAATTAGCAAGTGAGTATTTGAAGAGTTTGTTTCACTTAATGCCTGCACAGTCATTTTTTATTTGTTTCAACAAAATAGGAAATTTGGAGCTGCAATTCTTTCAGTTCAACACAGGGCTTCAAATATTGCTTCAAACATTAACAGACCCTATGGAGATCATTGTAATTATTTTGCACAGAATGTCCACTTTCAATTGTGACTTGGATCATTGAGAACCCCCTACCTTCTACTTATGCCCAGTTGCAACAGTCACAGGAAGGATCAAAGACGAGTCCAGTAGCACAATGCTTCAGGTAGGTCACTCCATTCACACACTGGTAAAACTTGTTCTTGTCTTTTGGATCAGCATAGACACCGTTAGCTTTACCAGCACAGAACCCACTGCCACCACTGCCACTGCTGCCACCACTGCCACTGCTGCCACCACCGCTGGGAGCCTGTGTAGGAGGAACAGCTGGTCGCAGCGTTGTTTTAGATGGAACACAAGCTAGAAAGAAACAAAATTCATTGATTCATTGCTTGCTTCAAAATCGGTAACAAACCAAGAGATGCACATTACAAAGTCATGGGCAATTGCTGCATTGAAAAGCCTTGGACAAAACTCAATGCTTCATGGTATTAGGAACAAGTTGCTTGCAAATTCAATTAAATAAGAACACTGGGGAAAGCTTATAACAATGCCGATTCTGTGTCTGGAGTGTGTTTGTTGCAGTGCAGAACTTGAAGTGGGATTTATTTATCATTTTATTTTTAAATCAGGTTGCACAAAATGTGTGTTATATGTCATTGAACTGCCTGTGATAAGAAAAAACTGATCAATTCTTTTGTCACGATTTGATATCCCTTTAAATCATGTAATTTGTTTCAAGTGCCAGTACATTCTGGATGCAATATCTAGTGCAATTTCATGATTTAGCCTGTTAACAGGCATATGCTTCAGTATTTTACTGCTTGGTTCATTTTTTTTCAGAGGATTGTCATGTTCATAGATGCTCAGTATTATTCTAGCAGTCAGATATCTTTAGTTCCAATATTTAAATTGAAATATTTATCGGTAGTCCAAAGAGTTCTTAAGATATTTTAATAAGTAATGGCTGTCCATGCAGTCTTAGTTGTGACAACAAGTAATCAACTCAGAGTTTAAAAAACCTGATAGTTACTTGCAGAGATTCCAAGTCCAGTGTGCAGTGCATTAATAAGAGGGTAAGGCCCCTCATCACAGAAAGAACCAGAGAAATCATCCATGCCAAGTGTCCACACCATAGCTCCTCCATAGTTGTTCTTTTTCAGCCATTCAACCTAAAAGACATAGGTCACAAATTCATTTCATAAATCCTTGTTTGCCAACAATTTTACCCCAAATATAAATTTAAGATTGGCAACGCAACACTGTAAAATACAAAAGGAATCTTCCGAAATCGTGGAAATGCCGAAAGGTTACCTTTGCAATGAATATTGATTTGTTCAAATTCCATCATGGACTAGGGAATATTTAATTTAATGACCATGAAAACAGATATTACAAATTTCACTGGTATTGCTGCATTCGGGTATCTGTTAATCAATCATTTCAGAAACTGTCACAGGTTCTGTCATTGATTTGTAACTTGAATACAAAGAGCTGGGCAGATAGAAATATGAACTACCAAAACTCTTCTGTCAGGAATTTGGTAGGAAATAAAAACGGTGGCTAGAACTCATCAAAAAAGGTATTAAATTAAAAGCCATTGAAACAGATAACTCCGCAGACATGGATGAACCACTTTTATAGTGTTGTTTCATTGGCAATTTTCTGTGCGATTTTTCCTTAGCTTTATCACTGAAGTTGACAACTGGGATGCAAGACCAAAGTTAAGACAATCTTTTTAAGAAAAACAACCCAATTGTATAATGTTCTAGTTATTCAGTTGATCAACATCATAGCATGATTCTAATGTTCAAGAAGACAAATTTGCCGTATGTCATAACACATATTGCAACAAATAACAAATAGAAAGTCTATGACATTAGTGTATCAAAGTTACCTTGTCTTTAAAGCTTTGGACATTGTCATATCCAACCCATATATTTCCTTTATAGCCATATGGAACCATCTGTGGAGCATCCCATTTCGTAGTTCCTCCTTTCAAAAATGTGCAGATCTGACAGAAGAGTAAGATATTAGCATTCAAATTGTCAGTGGTTCCTTACAAAGCTGATAGTATGGAACTGGTGAATGAGGTTGGCACATGAGCTGCTGATTGCTGTAAGTAATGTTTGTATACAAAATTCATTTTCCTGTAGGGAGGAAGGCTATGGAAGTAAAAGGTTAAATAATGCCACTTTACCTCTTGTGCATTTTGCCAGAAGACAACCATGCTCAGAGTAAGATAGTCAAATGCCTTCAGATTTCTCTATTCATCTCAGTATAATGCCTGAGATCCTGTTCGTTTGCTAACTGAGGCAGCAATAAATCCATACATGGGGGAGAAGATCAGATAGGGATGTCTTTGCTAGGAATATCGGAATGCACAGCTTGTCTTTTAAAGAGGGCCATCCCTGGCACTGCCAGCGCTCAAACAGCACATGTTTGGAAAATGCATCACATAATGTTACTTAATCTACTATAGAATGTTTGTTTGACGGGGTAGTACAGATGTTCTCACAGTAAAGCTTGGATTCTCTTGGAGGGGGAAATTCACTGCATGGCTAGTTAACATTTGTAAATATAGATCTTATGGAATAAGGTATGATACCTCATAATAGGACAAAACTCCAGATTGCTTGGTGTACTTCCCAGCTGGTGCAGGCCCTCCTGCTGGGGCTCCAATCCCTGTCTGGGATGAGCTCAGTGTGAAGGTGTGGCCATATGTAGCAAATCCAACATTCAGTTTCTCTGCAGGGGCGCCCTTATCTATCCAAATTTTCATTGCATAGTTCTACAAAAAAAAAGGCATGAAAGTCATACAGCTAAAAGGGTGCTGCAGATCATCTGGTTGAGATTAGTTAAAAATTTTAAAATAGAATGAACAAAGTGATTATGTTCTATTTTCATCAACACTTACCACATTAAAGTGCACATTGGCGTAAGAATTAGAATTTGGAAGAGGATAAAGAGGGCTATTTTCTCCAGTCTTGGGGCTTCCGGATCCAGTAAAATCATATGTCATCACATTGAAAAAGTCAAGGGTTCTGTATGAGAATAGATGTGAATTACATGAATGGGTTATTTACTAAAATAAGTGAATACTTTCTGATCTATTAAACAAATGAGCACTGACAGATGAAACTATAGAAATTAAACAAGGGATGTGCATTTAAATTGGGCCTCATTGCCTCAGGGTATTCCAAGACAATAAGGCTCTTATTGACACATGGCTGTGTCCCTACCTCTGGGTTGAAAGGTCTAGGCTGACCAGAATAAGCTATTCTGGAGGTGCATTATAATACGTCAGAGCAAGTTAATTTGAGGATATGAATTCCAAAGCCATTCTCATCTAATTAAGCCGTTTCAGCATGCAGTTACTGTTGTATTCAGATAAATACCCAGTCAGAGTGATATGATGCTGTGAGCCGCAGAATAAATGTTAGCAAGTATACTAGATGATCCATTTCTTGAATAGATCTAGTGGAACTTCCACATCTTTTTAAGAAGGTATTGCAAAGCAACATTGTTTGAAAGTGGTATTGAATAGTCAGCTGAGAATATGTGTTCAAGTCTCTGAGCAGGATTGAACCCTGTACTATCTGATTCCAAATCAATTCAAAATAATTCAGATTCTTTTCTCTATTACCCACCTGCTTTTCGTAGCTTGGAACTCAATGAAAGAAAGAACCATGAGCGTAGCTTTCCCAGCACTATCCAAGTTGTGGGTAGAACTTAACTGGAATTTTCCCAGTCAAAAACCAAACCTTAAACCATGCAAGAAGTTAAGCAAATATTTCATGAAACTCGACAAGTAGGTGCATTCAACTCACCTTTCTTCATTTTTTCCAGCATTCTGTCACCCTTTCCTTCACCCCAAACCCCACTCCATCCTCCCTACATTTAATCTCCTTCTCCATCTCTTGTTTCAAAAATTGGCAATTTTGACAATTTTTTTTTCAGGGCCATTTTCTATGTCTTGCCAAATACAGGCATCACACCAAGGAGCATAAGAACAGGAGTAGGCCATTCAGCCCCTTGAACCCACTCCATCATTCAATGAGATCATGGCGAATCTATAGCCTTGCTCCATATACTTGCCTTTGGCCCATATCTCTTAATACCTTTGCTTAACCAAAAATTCTGTATCTGAGATTTCAAATTGATTTAGCATCAACTGCCATTTGTGGAAGACATTTTCAGACTTCTATCACCCTTTGTGTGTAGAAATGCTTCCTAGCATCTTTCCTGAATGGTCTGCCCCTAATTCTCAAACTATAACCCCTAGTTCTAGAATCTCCAAACAGGGTAAATAGTTCATCTACACTGTCTTTTCCTATTCGTATCTTGAAGGTTTCAATCAGAACACCTTTAACCTTCTAACTTCTGGAGAAAACAGGTATAATTTGTAATATTCTATTCTCAGAACTTAAACCTTGAAGTCCAACTATCATTCTACTAGGCCTAGGTTGTACTTCCTCCAAAGCCAATATATCCTTCTTTGGATGTGGTGCCCAGAACCTCTCACCAGTATTTTTGGTCAAGCAGAGGTTTTAAGAGATATGAGCCAAAGGCAGGTATATGGAGCAAGGCTACAATCCCCATGATCTCCAACTATTCGCTGTTACTGATGACATTGAATGTCAAGAAGGATAGAAAAAAACAGAAATTGCTGGAGAAACTCAGCAAGTTTGCCAGCATCTGTGGAGAGATATTAACATTAGCTGTGCTTTCTCTCCACAGATGGTGTCAGACCCAGCTGAGTTTTTCCTGCAATTTCTGTTTCCCTTTCAGATTTTCAGCATCTGCAGTTCATTATTTTTTGAACACTGACAGACAATTAGCTGTGTAGAGATTCAAAGAAGAACCTAATTATATATTCACCAGATGATGTGGTGCATATACATTAAGTTAAGACAGTCATCAGGAACAAAACCAGCAATGTCAAGGACAATCTCAGCACCTTGAACAACTGGAGTCAGTCAACTCAGTGCTGAGCAGACACTGAACTAAATACTTTCCAAGTCTGGATTGATCAACCATTCAATAGTTAAACTTTCAGAAATGGAAGGAAGCACAAAAGAAAAATTTATTTCAACTGCAAGCCCTGTAAGACTGAGATGGACACTTACTTTCCAAGCTCAGGAACCTCATAGCTAGAATCAATGATAGCCAACCCAGCAGGAACTGCAGCAGAGAGCAACAGTCTTGGTCTTCCAGTACTTTTTCCCTCAGCTTCGAAGGCTGCCACCATTTCCTAGAAATTAGAAATGAAAAAAGATTCACTTAGTTACAAAACCACACAAACAGGAAGGTTTCAAGCTGAAATTAAAGAAACCTCTGACTTCGCAAACATGTACTTGTGACCAAGTATCTCATAACTGTCCAGTTTAAGACTATAGTCAGAGGTAGGAATAAATTTAAATGGAACCCAGATAGAAAGTTGTTATTACATGGGGCCAAAACAATTGTCAAGGAGACTGCTGTAAAATTATATTGATATGTTATTTCAAATATTTCACATTTGAACATTCTTTTTTGATATTAGCAACGGCTGCAAAATAATATTTTAAAACTGTGTAAAATGCATGTATAATTGGTTAGGATGCAGATCCTTCAAGATCTCACTGACTGCCAGAGCAGGTTAGATGACCTCAATGACCTACTCTTGTTCCTACCTTCTTATGTCTTTGACAAGTACCTTCAGGGAAAATGCAAATTTACAACAACGTTTGGAAGCTCTTACATTTTAGTTAGTAAAATGAGCATTCGGTTAAATGCATTTGGTTCTACCTGAGCCAACAGAGTGAAGAGATGTTTGACTTGTGACCCAGGATATTCCCAGTCGATATCCAAACCATCAAACCCATAACCACGCAGGAAGTTAATCACAGACTTTATAAAAATTTGTCGAGTTTCTGATGAGGACACCATAGCAGTGAACCTAGAGGAGAGGTGAATGTTAAACAAAGTCAGAATAGATGTATTTTGCATTCTGTAATTTCCCTTGAACATTTTAGAACTTCATATATTTTATAATTTTAAATATATGACAAGTCATAGTTTGGAACTATATAGTTGTAACAGGGAATTGCATTTTGTCACTTTCAATAAGCATTCAATCAATCTTCACTGGCGTGTTAATTTAAAATAATCCTTTGTCAAAATTGCTTAATTTTTCCTTTATGACTAAGATCATCTTGAAAATATTGTTTGAATTATAATTTCGTGACAGCTGAATAAAAACACAGCACTGTCATTAATGGTAACCTAGGCATATGTCTAAAACTACACAGTTAACATTTCCAAAAGCATTGATTTGACACCAGCTTATTTTACAGTACCGTAACTTACTGCAAATATTAAAACAGAATAATTTAATCTTACTTCTGAGTTCCAAAGTTCCAGCCTCCGATGGATAGAAGTGTCTTGAGATTTGCATTTCTGTTGTAAAAATTAACAAATTGCCCTTTTAGCATCAGGAGTATAAGCAGATGTAATTATTAACACTTTGGCAACTGCTAAAAATCAATACTGTCCAATCTTTATACCACTTACTCCTTTTTAGTACCAAATGTTAATGGAGCAGAAATCCCTCAGGCCTGTACCTAGTTAAAACGACGTCCCACAGGAAAGAGGATGTTCAGTTCATGTAGGTTTGTGGGCATCACTGACAAGGTCAGTATTTATTGTGCATCCGTAATTGTGCTTGAGAAGGTAGTGATGAATCAACTTCTTATATTGCTGCAATCCATCTGGTGCATATACTTGTATAGTGCTGCTAGGAAGGGAATTCCAGGATTTTGATCCAGCAGTACTGAAGGGACAGTGGTATGGTTCAAAGTTGGGATTAACATGCCATGGAGGGCAACGACCATGTAGTGATATTTCCATGTCTTTCTGGATGGTAGAAATCCTGGGTTTGGAGGGAGCTTTGGTGACTTACTACAGTGCATATATATGGAAGTATATGCCACTGTGCATCAGTATGGAATCTGTTGAGCTTTGAAGCAGCATTCATCTAGGCAAATGAACAGTATTCCATCATACCCCTAATTTGGACCTTACAGACAGTGGACCAGTCTTCTGGAAGTCTGGAGCTGAGTTACTCACCTCAAAATTCACCAGTTCTGACCTATTCTTCTATCGATGGTGTTTATATCAGGTGTCTTTAACATTGGCCTTGTTCCATTTCTAGACAATGTTAATATCAGAAGATTGAAAGTGGAGATTCAGCAATGCTAATGCCATTAAATATCAAGGACAGATGGTTGTATTCCCTCTTGTTGGACATGGTCATTGCTTGACACTTACTAGGCACAAAAATTTGCACTATTTATAAGCCCAAAGCTGAATATTATCCATGTCTTACAGCACGTGGACCCAGTCTGCATCAACATCTGTGGAGTTGAAGATGGCATGGATATTGTGATATTAACAGAAAATGTCCCTATCACTGGCCTTAGGATAGAAGGGTGGTAATTGAAGAAACACCTGAAGATGGTGAGGCCTAAAACACCACCCTGAGAGACTCCTGCAGCAATGTCCCAGGACTGAGATGTTTGGTCTCCAGCAATCACACACATCTTGTTCTGGGCTAGCAATAACTACAACTAATGAAGAGATTTCCCACAGACTCCCATTGACTCCAGTTTTGCTAGAATCCTTGATGCTACACTCAGTTAAATGCTGCCTTAATGTCAAAGGCAGTCGCGCTCACCTCACATTGGGGTTCAGTTTTTTAGTCCATATCTGAACCAGGGCTGTGATGAGGTCCGGAGCTGAGTGGTGCTAGCAGAACCTAACTTGAGCATCTATGAGCAGGTAATTGCTGTGTAGTGCCAGTTGATAATAGTGCTCATGACCCCTTCAGTTTGCTGATGATTGTGCAGAGGATGATGGGGTAGTTATCAGTCAGATTGGATTCATCTAAATTATCAGACGCAAAGGTGAAATTTTGCATTTTGTTAAGTAGGTGCCAGTATTGCACCTGCACTGGAACAGCTTGGCCAGGGTGATTGGATCATTATTTTGTATATGAAACAGTTTTCATAGAAATCTTGCCGGACAAAAAGCTGATTGCAGCTACTACAAACATTGACAACAGAGCAGAAAACTGTAGATAGCGAGGGAGAAGATGAAATCAAATGAACAAAATCACTTATGGAAGTTGTGTCAATATTATTAAAATGCTTAACATGTATTGATCAGTGTTTCACTGGTTGGAATAGTTAAAATGCAAAGGCCACAACACTCACTTTATGTTGGTGAGTAGAGAGGAAACTCCAGTTCTTTCCAAAGACCAGTGTTTTTGTGCATATGCACGTGCACAGACACTTACACATGCAGCAATGTACTCAGAGTACAAGCGCCATCTAGTTGCACACCAGATGAAATAATTCATCAGCTTGATGTACAAGCTCAAGAATTCTGAACTGCAATGCTGATGCATTTTTTTTGTTTACATGACACAACATAGCAAAGTCGTGATTGTGTCAGGCATTGTCTGATCATTGGGTATTAAGTAACCTTTGCCAATAGGACAGAAGTCAACAAAGCCCAATTCCACCCACGTATGACCGATCTGGCTGAATCAGTCAACTTGTAGTTAGATATAAATGTGATTAGTTTTTTTTTAGAACAGGGCAAACTACAAAACTATAAAAAGAAACTCAAACTATACTAAGAATTGCCAATACGCCCATAATATTTAGAGTATAGTTATACTTGTTTTTAAGTGTGTTGAAAGTGTGGTAGAGAGTCTTGTCATTCCATTCATAGGTGGTGATTTGATTGTCCTTCATTCCAGCGAAAGCGTAGATCAGATGTGTGCACAAGCAAGGGTCAACATTTTCTACTGTGTACTTTCCTGCTCCTGGTCTGTACTGAGCCCAGTTTGTGAAGTAACAAACCAGTCTGTAGGCAGAGCCTGTCAGTGATGACAAATGACAATCAGCACAGAGTTTCTACTCATTGCATGAAATTTAAAAAAGCTTTAAAAATGCAAAGTCTTACCCAGTTCCAGGCATGCCAACAAGACCAATGCTGTAATGAAGAATATAGAATATGTATCAACATTATGGTAGAAATATGCTTAAGGGTTCACAGAATTGGTATTGTATGACTGATTGGCATTCCCTAACAATTTATTCTTGGTAAGACTTCTTTCCTCAACTACTTGCTTCCCTTTGGTGAGATATTCAACAGTCATGCTAGGATCTCCATGTGCAGTGATAACTTAGCTCTACCTCAACATCATCTTTCCCTTCACTGTTTCTGTTCTGTTAGACTTATTGCACAATAGCCAGTCTTGGGTGAAACAAAACTTTCAACAGCTAATTAACGGGAAGACTGCAGCCACCGCCTACAGCCCCGTCCATAACGTTCCCATCAACAGCTCACAGCTGCAAAATCAATCAGATAGCTCACTACGCATGTTCTATTCAATTCCTGTTGAATTTCCAAGCCTGTGTTCTCTACACATCAAAGACAGACTAATTCTACCTTTCTGCTTGAACCCATCATCTATCATCAACACCTTCACCATCTTCAGTCTCACTGGGGTAGAAGAAGACCTGGATCATCAAGGAACTGGACCTCAACTAAATATTTAGCATAAGCTGTCAAGATTAGTCCTGCCTCCTCAGTTAGTCTGCCTTGCAAGAAAATACAGTTTAGTCAAAAGGGCTGCAAGTCGGAAAGTCTGAGATGTCAGGAACAACTCTCCTGCCTCTTCCAGCTCTTCAGAAATGGAGTGATTTTCTACAACAAAGGTACTAGGTTAATGCAATTCATTTTTGTTTTAGGTTATACTTTGAGTAATGGAATGTGTTAGTTTACTAACATGAGACAGTTAACCTGTGACCCGAACTGTACCTTTATTTTCAGGTACAAATTAAAATACAAGACCTTACATTGATCGCATGTGGCCATAATTTAGCTACATGTTAATCATTTCCAGTTGATCGAGAAGCTCACAATTTATGTTAAGGAAATAGTTGTATCAAACTACAGACTAAAAATCTTTCAACTGCACCTGAATGTATTAGAAAGATATTGAGAATTCCATGAGCTTGAAATTTCAAGAAGTGTAATTGACTTTGAATGATAATACACCAAACAGGAAAAATACAGGCAAAGAAAAAGTTGCAATAATTATTATCTATGTTCAAAAAATTATTTTATTCAGTTGGTTATGGACAAATTTCAGGTAAATGAATGAACATAAATTGACATGCCAAACAACTTTCTGACTACACTCTTACAAATAAAGTTTTGTTTTGGGGAAATCACACTGCACTTGACCATTGTGGTTACATGGCATTCCTTCATTAATTTAACCAGTTAGTTCTCACTCAGTTAGTGCTATTGCTAAAATGTCAAGTGTAGTGATTTCTTGCAGTTGTACAACCATTGCTCGATATAGCCTAACTCTATTTGCATTAACTTCACCAGTACAAGTAGTTCAGCTATAACACCTGTTTCATTAATGCCAATTGGCTGTAACGGGATTGATGAATAGTAGATGCTGTTTGTTTAATATGAACTTTCTGCTGTACAGGTGTAGCAATTTTCTCTAGCAATTTCTCTATAACGCGCTTTTTGATGGCAATTTTCTATAGCACAAGGTCACACAAGCACGGAACTATCACGTTATAGGAGAATGATCTGTACTTAATAATGGAAGAAGTTGTACATAAAAATTAGCATGGATCCATGATTGCTGTCCAGCATGACTGCAGCTTAATGCTGTTTTTCATCTGAATACAAACATTCATATTCACCATACAGTCACAAGGCACATAGTGAAGGAACAAGAGGTGGCTAATCTAATGGGTCATATGCAGTGAATTGACAGCATGCTACCACAATAAAGTATCTTTAGTTAATCCAGCAAAGAATCAATTCCTTTATAATTGGGGTTGAACTTGGGGAAAGTTCTATGCCCTCTTCAAACCAAACAAGTTTAGAAAGAAAGGTCTTAGCATATCAGAGATAATAAAGAGCAATACTGGCTTACCTGTTCCGAGCAGAAGCTTTGCCATCTTGTAGCAGGTGTGTTGTCAGCATCAATTGTCACTTTTATGCACTGAGCTTATCTTCCAAGGTAAATAATTCCACACGTTATTAGTCTTATCACTGGAAAAACATCGTTCTTAATGGAAAAATAATAGTTTTTATCTTCATATTATTACCTTCACTTGAATAACAACTTATTCCCTGTGCAATGTCATCTAGATTGTCGACCTTCATTGTAACTCCAGTCTTGGGTTTGTTCTATAAATGAAGGGCCAGAAACTAGAAGGGGAGAGGCAAGCAGCCATGCTTTTGTAATTTGGGATCAGGGATAGATCTTCCTATTGGGGAGTATCTTGTTGAGATTTGCAACCCAGCAAATGGGGAACAAAACTATTGGACAATCTTAAAGGGAACTATTGCTCATGCAAGATGAGAGGGACCCTAATTTAAATGAACTGTTTTCCACTTTCGGTGTTACGAATGTGCACTTCCAGCAATAGTGCAGCAATTTTAGCTTACTGGGGAGGCAATGGCCTATTGGTATTATCGCTGGACTGTTAAGCCAGAGACCCAGATAATGTTCTTGGGATCTGGGTTCAAATCCCACCACAGCAGATGGTAGAATTTGAATTCAATAAATGTCTGGAATTCAGAGTCTAATGATGACCATGAATCCATTGCCAATTGTTGGAAAAACCCATCTGGCTCACTAATGTTCCTTAGAGAAGGAAACTACAATCCTTACCTGGTCTGGCCTACATGTGACTCCAGACCTACAGCAATATGATTGACTCTTAACTGCCCTCTGGACAATTAGGGATGGGCCATAAATGCTGCCTGGCCAGCGATGCCCTCATCCAATGAATGACTTCAAATAATTTTTAGCTTACGCAGCAAAGAATGCAGTTTCATTCAGATTGCCATACTTTGAGGAGAGACAGTGGCAGAGTAGTAATATCACTGAACTAATAACCTAGAAGCCCATGTAAATGTTCTGGGGAGATGGTAGCTATTAATAAAAATATTGATAATTCTATTAATAAGTATGGAAAATACAATTATAGCAACCATGACAAGTATCAGTGATTCTTCTAGAAATCTGAGATAATAGGTACTGCAGATGCTGGAGAATCCGAGATAACAAGGTGTGGAGCTGGATGAACACAGCAGGCCAAGCAGCATCATAGGAGCAGGAAAGCTTGATGTTTCGGGCCTAGACCCTTCATCAGAAATGCCCGAAACGTCAAGCTTTCCTGCTCCTATGATGCTGCTTGGC
>JAHRHZ010000028.1:23231981-23302736 GCA_024137785.1 Ginglymostoma cirratum | reverse complement strand
ATAGGTCAGTCCAGGGAGGACAGACAGGTCAAGGGGGCGGGATGAGGTTAGTAGAGAGGAGATGGGGGTGCGGTTTGAGATGGGAGGAGGGGATAGGTGAGAGGAAGAACAGATTAGGGAGGCGGGGACGAGCTGGGCAGGTTTTGGGATGCGGTAGGGGGAGGGGAGATTTTGAAGCTTGTGAAATCCACATTGACACCATTGGGCTGCAGGGTTCCCAGGCTAAATATGAGTTGCTGTTCCTGCAGATAATGGCAAGATAAGTCCAGGTAATTAAGAGTGTCAACAGATACGTACAAATAGAGTGAGTGGAATGTCAACAGGCTCAATAACCAATCTTTGCAGGTGATCAAAAGTGTCAAATGGAGTGAATGAACAGCTGAACAGCAAGTTAAGAAATGGCCTATGAATGGATTAATTAAGGCAGAGAGATAATTACAAAAAGTCAAAAATAAGGTGGTGCCAGAGACAAGACATAGAACTGGAATAACTGTGGGTATCACAGTCGCATGACAAGAGTCTAACCAAAGTAACAGCCAATCCGAAACTGTACAAACTAATTAAGGTAGAGTTATTAACACGTTATCAAGGTGGTGGTGTCAAAACAGAACAGTAAGGGAGATTTTACAAATACAAAATAGTATGGTGGAGTTAGAGGTAGCGCAACATGAACCCAAGATCACAGTTGAAGCCATCCTCTTGGGTACGGAACTTGGCTAACAGTTTCTGCTCAGCGATCCTGCATTGTTGTGTGTCTCAAAAGCCACCTTGAAGCTCGCTTACCTGAAGATCACAGCTTAAGCGTCATTGACCACTGAAATGCTCCCCAACTGGGAATGGGGATGTGGTAAGATTTACAATATCCAAACCACTGAAGTTTTAGCAAACAGAGTAGCATTATGTGGTTATAAATCCAGGAAAGTTTCCACAAACTTAAACATCAGATTTAATTTTGACTGGAATGCCTTGATTAAGTTTACAGGACTGATTCCTGGGACAGCAGGACTGACGTATGAAGAAAGATTGGATCAGTTAGGATGATATTCACCGGAGCTTAGAAAGATGACGGGCGTTCTCCTAAAATTGCATAAAATTCTAACTGGACAAGACAAGGATGTTCCTGATGATGTGGGAGCCAGGGAAGATTTTGTAGTTTCACCAGGTTTGACACCTCACTGCTTTAGGTATGCCTGGTACTGCACCCAGCATGCCCTCCTGCACTCTTCATTATGCCAAGATTGATCGCCTATCTTGATGGTAATGATAGAGTGGGGGAATATGCTGTGCATAAGGTTGCAGATTGTATTGGAATGCGATTCCACTGTTGCTGAAGGGCGACAGCACCTCATGGATGCACAGTCTTGAGTTGCTAGACCTGTTTGAAGTCTATCCCATTTCACATGGTGATGTTGGGGTTAGAATGAGGTTAGAATTGGATAAGAGAGATATCATAATAGTGGATTAGGTAGTTAATTAGGTGAATTTCATAAGATAGTGTGAGAAATCTCAGAGGCCTTCCCAAGTCTATGGTATTGCAGCATGTAAATGGTTAGTATTGTGAATAAACTTCAAGATATGTCACTCAACATGAACCTAGTCCTAATGGTGTTATTACATGGCTGACATGTAAAAATCCACAATGTGCGTGCACTTACACAATAACTTATTTCCTCTTGTTTCTTTGTGCTAATATTTTTCATTCAGAATTCTGATCTCAACATTTAGAATAGAAGCTGCCTCTATAACCTTCTCATACTACATTCACATACTCCAGTCAGTGTTGGTGTTGTCATACCTCAGTTCCATAACACTCAATTAATTAACTACACCCCAGGGAAATTCCTATGCACCAACCAACTCTATATCCCAAATTGTCATTAGTTTTGTTATTTTTTCAGAAATAACATAACATGGTAAGGAGTAAGTGAACATTATAAATTAGGGAAAGGACAATTTTACTAAGCTGTGATGTCTTTAGCAAAAGTGCATTGAAACAGCTACTTGAAGATAAATCAGTGTCAGAAAAGTGGGAGGCATTCAAAGAAAGTTAGTGAATGGTCAGAACAAATACATTCCCATAATGGGTTGGTATCTCACATCTAGATCTCCTTGGATTTCAAGAATCATTTAGGATAGAATGAAATATAAAAGAGAAACCTATATCAGATAGAAACATTTGATGCTGCAAAAAAACTAGAGAAGGATAAAAAGTACAGAAAAGACATAAAGAAGAAAACTAAGAAAGCAAAAGCAAGACATAAAAATATTTCACAACTAAAGCTAATGAAAATACATAAATGTTTATCACTACATCATAAAAAAGAGGAAATGCAAACCTATTAAACATCAGAAATGAGACTTGTGTGTGGAGGATTAATGTGTGGACTGAACATGAATGAAAACTTTGCTTGTATCCTCTCAGAGAGAAGCATGCTGGGACATTGTTGTTAAGTTGGGGGGGATATGGGTGGCACAGTGGCTCAGTGGTTAGCACTGCAGCCTCACAGCGCCAGGGTCCTGGGTTTGATTCCAGCCCCAGGTGACTGTCTGTGCGGAGTTTACACATTCCCCCTGGGTCTGCGTGGGTTTCCTCCAGGTACTCCGGTTTCCTCCCACAGTCCAAAGATGTGCAGGCTAGGTGGACTGGCCATGCTAAATTGCCCATAGTGTTCAGGGGTGTGTGGGTTATAGGGGGATGGGTCTGGATGGGATGCTCCAAGGGTTGGTGTGGACTTGTTGGGCCAAAGGGCCTGTTTCCACACTGTAGGGATTCTAACTCTAATATGAAAAATTAATGGATGGGATAAACACAGTGGAAGAGGAAATTAAGATGTTTAACATTGCTTAAAGTGGTAAACCACTAAGAACAGGTGAGGTCTACCCCAAGTTATTAAGAGAAGCAAGTGAGAAAATTGGGCTATTTTGTTTTGCATTTTTAATTTGCTTTTTTCCACATTTTTCTGGACCCACAGAGAAACATTCAGGTGCAGGAGTGGATGAATAATTCAAGAACAATAATCTTGTAGATTGGGCCTATATCATTCATAGACAAAAGGAAACAGCAACAAAAGAGAGCTGCAGCTCAGCAACATGCAAGGATCTTGACATAATCCAGACAAAAGAAGCCTGTTTGATCAGTACTCCATTTACCACCTTAAATAGTCACTCCATCCGTCACTAGCACACAGTAGATCTGATGTTGTTGTTGATGAAGAGATCCAGCACCGCTTCCAGGGTGGTAGTGCAGCCATCAGCCACATCAGATCCAACACCAAGATCATGGTTTAGAGATCTGTGGTGGTTCCCACCCTCCTGTATGGCTCTGAGACATGGACTGTCTACAAAAGACATCTCAAAGCGCTGGAGCAGTATACCACTAATGCCACCTGTGCAAGATCCTGCAAATTGCTGGGAAGAAAGATGCACCAACACCAGTCTCCTCCACCAAGCCAACATCCCCAGCATCGAGGCACTGACGACGCTTGGTCGGCTACGATGAGCTCGGCACATCATCCGCATGACCAACATGAGATTCCCCAAGCAGGTGCTGTACTCCCAGCTTCGAAACGGCAGAGTTGACAGAAGAAGTGCTTTTGTGATACCCTCAAGGCCTCACTGGCAAAGCTCAGCATTTCCACAGATACCTGAGAATCACTGGCCCAAAATCATCCAAAGTGGACAAGTTGCATTCGGGAAGGTGTCGAGCTCCTCGAGATTTGCTGCTAGGCAAAAGCAGAAGCCGGACGAAAACAATGTAAGGAGCGCACTGCCACACCAATGCCCTACCTACCTCTTCCCGTGACCACCACCTGCCCCAAGTGTAACAAATCCTGCGATAGCCCCATCAGTCTGTAATGCCACCTACTGACTCACCCTGAAAATGGAAGAGAATCATCCTATTCTACAAGGGACTACCTATGAATGAATGAATGAGTGCACAGTGGCAGCTACATGTACCATGAACAGGATGCTCTGCAGCAATTCACCAATACATTATTGACAGTGTCTGCTGAACCCACAACCCCTATCAAACAAAGGATCAAGGTGAGAACGGATAGAGGTTAGCACCCCCTCTATAATCCTCTCTAAGTCAAACAATATCGTAACTTAGAACTGTATCACTATTCCTTCTCAATCACTTTGAATATAGGAATTGGGACGTTACGTTGAGGTTATACAGGACGTTGGTGGGACCTCTTCTGGAGGATTCAATTCTGGTTGCCCTGTTATAGGAAGGATATTATTAAATTGGAGAGGGTTCAGAAAAGATTTACCAGAATGTTGCAGGGAATGGAATGTTTGAGTTATAAGGAGAGGTTGGATAAGCTGGGACAATTTTCCACTGGAATGTGGGAGGTTGAGATGCGACCTTATAGAGGTTTATAAAATAATGATGGGTATGAATAAGGTGAATGGCATGTGTCTTTTCCCTAGCGTGGGGGAATCTTAAGACTAGGAGCCATATTTTTTAAGCTGAGAGGAGAAAGACTTAAAAAAGACGTAAGAGGCGATTTATTCACACAGAGAGTGGCTCATGTGTGGAATGAACTTCCAGAGGAAGTGGTGGATGTGGCCACAGTTACAACATTTAAAAGACATTTGGATAAGTACATGAAATTGAAATGTTTGGAGGGATATGGGCCACAGACAGATGGGACTAGTTCCGTTGGGACATGGTCAGCATGGACAGGTTGGACCGAAGGGTCTGTTCCCATGCTGTATGACACTATGACTCTATGACTGGGTTAAAATCCTGGAATTCCTGTAACAGTACCATGGATGTACACACTCTAGACAGATTGCTGAAGTTCAAGAAAGCAGCTCACCACCATCTTCTTAAGGGCGACTGGAGAAGAGCAACAAGAGCTAGCCTTGAAAGACCTACTCAAATCTCAAGAATGAATAAAAAGAATCCCGAAAGGCAAAAAGAGAATGTAACAGAAAGCAATGCTCCCCATCAAAATAGGTCCGCCTATTAAAAATCATTTTACCCTACCCCACTCCCATCTCACTAGCTGTTACTAATCTGCTACATAAGATTATTTTTCCTGTGAAAACAGATGTTAGTACAATTTAATGTATCAATAACTAAGAAATAATGAACTCAGGGCATGGATAGGAACATGGGACTGGGATATTATAGCCATTACAGAAACATAGCTAAGGGAGGGACAGGACTGGCAGCTTAATGTGCCAGGGCATAGGTGCTTTAGGCCGGACAGAGGTGGAGGAAAGAAAGGAGGGGGAGTTGCATTTTTGAATAAGAGGAGAAGCACAGCAGTACTCAGAGATAAAACAACTGAGGGATCATCCAGTGAGGCTTTGTGGGTGGAACTAAGAAATAAGATGGGGCTGGTAACATTAATGGGGTTGTACGATAAGCCCCCATATAGTCAACAGGAATTAGAGGAACAAATATACAGGGAGATTTTGGAGACTTACAGGTGAAATATGATTGTCATAGTGGGGATTTTACTTTTCCTAACATAGACTGGTACTGCCATAGTGTTAAGGGCTTAGATGGGGTAGAATTTATTAAATGTGTTCAGGAAAGTTTCCTCAAGCAGTATATAGAGAATCATACTTGGGAAGGGGCAAAACCTAACCTACTCTTTGGGAAATAGGGCAGCACAGGTGACTGAGGTGACAGTGGGGGAGTACTTTGGGACCAGTGACCATAGTTCTATTAATTTTAAAATAGTTATGGAGAGGGACAAAGCTGGTCCACAGGTTTAAGTTCTAAATTGGGGCAACATGAATTTTGATGGAATTAGACAGGAAGTTGCTGGGATTGATTGGAGCAGTTTGTTTGCAGGTAAAGGGACCTCTGGCAAATGGGATGCTTTAAAAGTGTGATAACTAGAGTTCAAGGTCTATATGTTCCTGTGAGGTTGAAGGGTAAGGCTGGTATGAGCAGGGAATCCTGGATGACAAGAGATATTGAGGCTTTGACCAGAAAAAAGAAGGGGGCTCAGTTGGGCAGCTGAGATCAAGGAAATCTCTGGAGATATAAGGGGGATAAGGAACTTTACTGAAAAAGAAAATCAGGAGGACGAAAAGGGGACACAAGATAGCTTTGGCTGAGAAGATTAGGGTGAATCCAAAGAGATTCTTTAAGTATATTAAAGGGAAAAAAATAATTAGAGGGAGAAAAGGACCACTCAAGGACCAAAGTGGACACTTATGTGTGGAACCGCAGGAGATGGGTGAAGTCATCAATGAATAATTGTCCTCTGTGTTTACCGTGGAGAAAAACTTGGGAACTTGGGGAAATTAGTGGTGATATACTGGGAACAGTCCATATCACAGTCAAGAAGGTGTTGGAAGTATTAGAATGTATGAAGGTAGATAAATCTCCTGGTCCTGACCAGATATATCCAAGAACTCTGCAAAAGGCTAGAGAAGAATTTGCGGGGCCCCTGGCTAATATATTTGCATCATTGTTAGCCACAGGTGAGGTCCCAGAGGACTGGAGGGTAGCGAATGATATGCCCTTATTCAAGAAGGGCTGCAAAGATAAATCTGGGAATCATAGGCCAGTAAACTTAACATCAGTGGTAGGTAAGTTATTTGAGAAGATTCTGAGGGATAAGATATACGTGCATTTAGAAAGACCGGGTTTGACTAGAAGCAGTCAACATGGCTTCATGTGTGGGAGATCAAGCCTCACAAATTTGTTAGAGTTCTTTGGTGAAGTGACCAGGACGGTTGATAAGGGCAGAGCGGTAGACATAGTCTATATGGATTTCAGTAACGCCTTTGATGGGGTATCTACGTGGTAGGCTGCTCCGGAAGATCACATAGAATCCTGGGAATGTTGGTAAATTGGATACACAATTGACTTGATGGTAGGACGCAGAGAGTAGTAGTGGAAGGATGTTTGTCAGACTGGAGGTCTGTGACTAGTGGTGTGCCTCAGGGGTCGGTGCTGGCCCTATTGCTGTTTGTTATCTATATCAATGATTGGGATGAGAACGTACAAAGCATAATTAGTAAGTTTGCAGATGACACGGAAATAGGCAATATCGTGGACAGTGAGGAAGGTTATCAGAAATTGCAGCAGGATCTTGATCAGCTGGGGAAGTGGGCTGCAAAATAGCAAATGGAGTTTAATATAGATAAGTGTGAGGTGTTGCATTTGGAACATCAAATCAGGGTAGGAGTTTCATGGTGAATGGTAGGGCCTTAAGGAGCGTAGCTTAACAGAGGGACCTTGGAGTTCAGGTGCACAATTCTCTGAAAATGGAGTCACAGGTAGGCAGGACATGAAGAAGGCCTTTGGCACACTGGCCTTCATCCTTCAGGGCACTGAGCACAGAAGTTGGCAAGTTATGTTGTGGTTGTACAGGATATTGATGAGGCTGTACTTGGAGTATTGTGTTCAGTTTTGGTCACCTTGCTATAGAAACATAGAAACGTAGAAAACAGGAGCAGGAGGAGGCCATTCAGCCCTTTGAGCCTGCTCTGCCATTCTTCACAATCATGGCTGAACATCCAAATCAATAACCTAATCCTGCTTTCTCTCCATAAACTCTGATCCCAATTGCCCCAAATGCTATATCTAGTCATCTCTTGAATATATTCAATGCTTGGGCTTCAACTACTTCCTGTGGTAATGCATTCCACAGGCTCACTATTCTTTGAGTGAAGAAATGTCTCCTCATTTCCGTCATAAATCATCTATGCCGAATCCTCATACTGTGACCCCTAGTTCTGGACACACCCACCATCAGGAGCATCCTCCCTGCATCTATCCTGTCCAGTCCTGTTTGAATTTTGTAAGTCTCTATGAGATCCTCCACATCCGCCCCCCCCACCCCATTCGCCTGAACTCCAGCGAAAACAATTCTAACCTTGTCAATCTCTCCTCACACGTCAGTCCCACCATTCCTGAATCAGCCTGGTAAACCTTTGCTATATTTCCTCAAGAGCAAGCGTATCCTTCCTCAGAAAAGGAGACCAAAACTGCACACAATATTCTAAGCATGGTCTCACCAAGGCCATGTACAACTGCAACAACACATCCTTATTCCTGTACTTGAAACCTCTCACAATGAAGGCCAACATACCCTCTGCCTTCTTCACTGCCTGCTGCACCTGCATGTTTACCTTCAGCGATAAGAGATAAAAGGTACTGCAGATGCTGGAGAATCTGAGATAACAAGGTGTGGGGCTGGATGAACACAGCAGGACAAGCAGCATCATAGGAGCAGGAAAGCTTGACGTTTCGGGCCTAGACCTTCAGCGACTGGTACACAAGGACACCCAGGTCCCGTTGCGCACACCCTTCTCCCGATTTACGGCCATTTGGGTAGTAACCTGCCTTCTTGTTCTTGCTTCCAAAGTGCATAACCTCACATTTATCCAAATTATACTGCATCTGCCATCGATTTTCCCACTCACCCAACCTGTCGACATCATGCTGAAGGATTTCTGTATCCTCGTCATAGTTCACCCTCCCACCCAACTTGGTATAATCTACAAACTTAGAGATGTTACATTTTGTTCCCTCATCCAAATCTACCAGGAGGATATTATTAAACTTGAAAGAGTGCAGAAGAAATTTACAAGAATATTGCCAGGACTCAAGGTACTGAGTTATAGGGAGGGTTTGGACAAGGTAGGACTTTCTTCTTTAGAACGTAGGAGACTGAGAGGCGGATTTTATAGGAATGCATAAGATCATGACAGGCATGGATAGGGTAAATGCACTCAGTCCTTCTCCAGGGTTGGGGGATCAAGGACTAGAGGGCATCAGTTTAAGGTAAGAGGAGAAAGAATACATGAGAACCTGAGGGGCAACTTTTTTACACAGGGGGTGGTACACATTTGGAATGAGCTGCCAGTGGAAGTAGTTGAGGTGGGTATATTAACATTTAAAGGCTTTTCGACAAATACATGGATAGGAAAGGTTTAGAAGGATATGAGCCAAGTGCAGGGAAATGGGGTTAGCGTGGATGGACATTTTGGTTGGCATGGACCAGTTTGGACCGAAGGGCTTGTCTCCATGCTGTAAGACTCTATGACACTAAGAGTCATATTAGACTTGAAATGTTAACTCTGTTTCTTTCTCCACAGGTGCTGCCAGTCTTGATGAGTTTCTCTTGCACTCCCTGTGCTTGTATTAGAAATCAGTTTGCTTCAGTTTCTTTCCTGTGTTGAGCCAAAAATGTTTTCCCTGTGAAGCATTGAAATGCTTGGAGATATGGAAATGCTGTGCTTTGAATTTGTGTCAAAGTTTCAAACATCAGTTTCTGCTTTGAACTGTGTCAGCTGGAACTTATGCAGCTGAATTCCTTTCACCTGAAATTGTACATCATTCATTAAGAAAACGTACTAAGTAAACTGTTTTCTGCATAACTCGGTTATTTTATTTTACTGTTTAAACTACTTTTCATGTCTTTGAGACAAATTCATTGGAGTACAATAATGGTTTTTATCCAAAAATAATGTTAGTTCAGTAATTACATTGAAGACCAGTTACAGGTGCATTTGTGACCAATGAAGTTTGATGGCAGACCTGAAAAATAAAGAATGTTTTAGTGTTTTCCCTTGAACAATAATATTCAAAATCACGTCATTACCCAATGGAGCAGCATGGTTGCTCAGTGGTTAGCACTGTTGTCTCACAGTGCCAAGGACCCAGATTTGATTCCACTTTTGTCTGTGTGGAGTTTGCGCATTCTCCGTGTGTCTGTGTGGGTTTCCTCCAAGTGCTTTGGTTTCCTCCCACAATCCAAAAACCTGCAGGTTAGGTAGACTGGCCATGCTAAATTGCCTGTAGTGTTCAGGGATGTGCAGGCTAGACAGGTTAGCCATGGGAAATGCAAGATTACAGGGATAGGGTTGGGGGTTGTGGGTCTGGATGAGAAGCTGTTTGGAGGGTTGGTGTGGACTCGATGGACTGAATGACCTGCTTCTTCACTGTAGCAATTCTATGACATCAGTGGTATAACCAGCATATATAGAGTCTAATTTTTAATTCTAATTATTTTCTTGTTCTTCCAGATAACTATGATATCACTGCCATGGGGGCTGCAGCAGTTCAAGAAGGTTGTTAATCCCCACTTTAACAAAGGTAATTAATGGATGTACGGTTAAGGCTAGCCCTGCGGACTACACAGTATTTCATTACGAAAGAAAATAACACCATCTCTGGGAGCATACAATTCAATTCAAATCAAAGGAAGATGAAAATACATTCATTTGGTATACACGTTGTCAGAATTTGCTGAAATTGTACGTCAAGCAGACCACGTTTGGATTAAAATTTAATAGTTTGTCCATATTAAGCTTCTGACATATCCCTTTAGGACTTCTAATAAAGGCTTCAGTGATATTTTACACCATCCAAATATTACTGATTTACACAGAACATCCACTTTCAATAGTTACTTAGATTAACAAGAACCCATACCTTCTACTTAAACCCAGCTGCAACAGTCACAGGAAGGGTCAAAGACTAGTCCAGCAGCACAATGCTTCATGTAGCTCACTTCATTCACACATTGATAATATTTGTTCTTGTCTTTTGGATCAGTGTAGACACCATTAGCTTTGCCAGCACATAACCCACTTCCATCACCGCTACTGCTGCCACCACCACTGGGAGCCTGCATAGGAGGAACCGCTAGTCGTACTGCTGTTTTAGACGGGACACAAGCTAGAAAGAAACAAAATTCATCAATTCATCACTTCAAAATGGGTAACAAAGATAAGCATAGCCAGTCAAGGATGGATGGTGCATTGAAAATTTTCAGGAAGAGCTCAATATCCTGTGGTATTTGGAACAAGCTGCTTGCAAGTTCAATTCACCAACGGCAGCTGAGAAAATCTTGTGACATTTTTGGAGTGTGCTTATTGCAACGCAAACCTCGAAGTGTGATTTAATTGTAGTTTTATTTTAAACAAAGTTACACTACATGCATGACAGCTCCTACGGAACTCGTTCTGAAAAACTTGATAAATTTGCATCATGATATGTTACTCCTTTAAATTTAAATGCAATAATACAATGAATATCTTCAACATATTAAAGTTTCAATGCATACTGGATGCAACAACCAGTGCAAATTTATGGCTTAGCCTGTTAACAGTGTGATGAAGTTTTATGACAGGGAATTATTGCTATTATTTGAAAATTTGAAGTCTAGCACAGAAACAGCCGTGTTTTGCTTGCAGTTTGATTTGTATTTCTGTATTGCATGTGTTAAGAAAAGAGATAACATAGATTTAGCCTCATTTTCAATTTCTGAGTTCTTTGAATGGTGAGTGGTTGTCTAGAAGGTTGTTTACATGGATTTAATTGAGGCTTCGACAAAAGCCCCTTGAGGAGAATAGATAGTGCTTCTGACAACAGAGTAGGAAAGAAAATAAAGTGGGTCATTTCCTAACGTTTTATGACACAGGGAGACAGAAGCTGAGAAGAAATCTTTTCAAAAGGTAGAACAATCCAGAAGGTCAGTAGGTATACGGATTTCTGTCAATGAGAACAGGTCTACGGCAGCAAAAGTTATTAGTTTAATTGTCTCCAAAACAGTCAGTGTAGAAGATCAGAAATTTTGAATGGCTTAAAACACTAGTAAGAGAAAAGCTCCAAAAACAGCTGGCTTTAAGATGTCAGGGACAAGGCTGATAAATATATGAACTTAAGGAACACAAGTTGAGAAATAAGTGAACCTCATCCTGCCCCCTTGACCTGTCCGTCGTCTCTGGACTGACCTATCTCCTCCCTACCCCCCCACCTACACTCACCTTTACTGGCTCCATCCTGCCTCTTCGACTTGTCTGCCTCCTCTCCACCTATCCTCTCCTCTGTCCATCTTCTATCCGCCTCCCCCTCTCTCCCTATTTATTTCAGAACCCTCTTCCCCTCCCCCATTTCTGATGAAGGGTCTAGGCCCAAAACGTCAAGCTTTCCTGCTCCTATGATGCTGCTTGACCTGCTGTGTTCATACAGCCCCACACCTTGTTATCTCGATCTGCGTTAACAGTTTGCTTAAGAATATCAGGAACAGAGATTATTTGAACAAGATAGCACCAAGTGAATGCAGACATTTATCAGGTATAGAACAAGTTTAGCCATGCCAGCTGAATGATGAACTTTAAACTGGAAATAGGGTGACTTCACTGAGGTAGTGTGAGGGTAAGATCTGTGAGGTTGCTGCTGAGAGTAAAAGAGTTGAATCTTTATTTTTGATATTTTTGTTGCAACAGTTTCAACAATTTGTTACATGGTGTAATATAGTTAGTGTGTTTTTTTTCTTTTGTGTGTAACAAACTTTAAATACTTTTGTTAAAAATACATTGGCAGCCTCTTGTGAATATGATCCATACTGGTCACCATGGGAAGCAAATAAAGAAGTAAAAGTTATAGTCTGTGAAGCCACATGTTCACTTTGGGATTTGACTTGCTCAATATTACCATAAACACATAACAACAGATGAAGATGTTTCAGTGTTTATTACATGATTCATCCCTCATATGGATTTTATGACCATAAACACTCAGTAATCTTGTATTATTGTGGTTCCAACAATGTTGAAATTGAAATTTATTTCGTTAATTCAAATAATTGCTAAGTTATTTTACTCGTTAATGATTGCTGACATTGTGATAGCAACTAGTAACAAGATCCAAGTGTAAAGAAGCCTCAAGTTACCTTGAGAGATTCCTAGCCCTGTGTGCAGTGTATTGATGAGAGGATAAGGCCCCCTGGTTGCAGAAAGTTCCGGAGAAGTCATCCAGTGCAAGATCCCACACCATAGCTCCTCCATAGTTGTTGTTTTTCAGCCACTCAACCTGGAAGACATTGTTCACAAATTCACTTCATAAATTCTTGTTTGCAAGCAATTTTTGCCCCAAATACAAATAAATGTTTATAATACACTGCAACTAAATACTAAAAAAACCTCTTCTAAAATTGTGGAAATGTCCAAAGGTGCCACTGCTACCATTCTGTGAATATAGATACCTTCGACTTTTATCTAGAAGAGAAGGGAAGTTTTACTCCAATGAACTTTAAAACAGATATTCCTTTTTTTCATTCATGAAATGTAGGCACACTGCATAGCCGGTATTTATTGCCAATACCTAATTAACTTGGTGGCAGTTAAGTGCTGAAGACCAGGTAAAGAGGCAGATTTACACGAGTGAACCAGAATGGTTTGTACAGCAAGTGATTGCACAGTTGTGATTAAACAGATCTAGACTTTTTTTTTTGCTAAATTCAGATTTCACCATCTGCCATGGTCGATTCAAATCCATGTTTCCAAAGCATTAGAATCCGGAGAATTTACCAATAAATCACCACTTCCTAATCATTGAAGTTGCTGTAATGTGTATCTGTGCAATGAGACATTTCAGAAACTGTCTGTTTCTTTCACTCATCCATTTGCATCTTTGGTACAAAGAGCTGAAAAGACAGATGTATGAACTTTTCCCAACACTCTTGCATCAGGGGCTAAATCAGAAATGAAACCAGAGGTTAAACCGCATTAAATAATCCATCTTAAATTCAGAGTCGCCCAACTAGCAACCTCAGCAGGCAAGAATGAACCATTTTCATGCTGTTAAGTCGTTTGCAGTTTTCTGTGTTTCTCCTTCATCGTTAAGAGTCAGGATTCAAGGCCAGTATTAAATACACTTTGATTCACTGGGTACCTGCCCCAAATATCCAAGTCTAATGATTTAATGACACACATCCTCTCCCCCACAAAGCCATGCTGCCTATAGCCAATAAGTCCACGTTTTCCTAAATGCAAGTAAACCCAGTCCCTAAGAAACATAAGATTCACCAGCCTGTAATTTCCTGGATTACCCCTGTTGCCCTACTGAAACAAAGAAATAATATTGGGTCCTCTGGGACCTCTCCTGTAAATAAACAGGATACAAAGATTTTGTACAAGATGTTGTGGCTATTCCATTGAATGATGTTATAACATTTTTCCAGCCCTGATAATGCAAAACTAGTTGTATATCACAGCACACGTATTGTAACAAAGCAACAAATAAAAAAGTTAATTAATTTTACCTTATCTCTAAAACTCCTCACATCATCATATCCAAGCCATTCACTTCCTTTATATGCGTATGGAACCACTTGCGGAGCATTCCATTTCACCGTGGCACTTTTCAAAAATGTGCAGATCTGTCAAAAGAGTGAGATCCAGTATTCAAGTCATTAGTGTTTCCATAGAACAGTGGTTTGCAATGCTTTAAGTGTATACTATTGGAAATTTTTACTTCACTTTCCCTTGTAGGTTTCATTCGGCTATTGGCTTCACTCCATTAAAATTCTCAAACATGAAAGCACTGTTACTTGATAAGTTGGAAACTTATTTGTATTGATAAATATGAAATGCTGACCAATCCAATGGTTGAAAGATGAAATGATTTCTCATAGAGTAATACAGCATGGAAACAGGCCCTTCAGCCGAAACTGGTCCATGCTGGCCATGGTGCCCACTCAGCTAGTTCCAATTGCCCGCTTTTGGTCCATATCCCTCTAAAACTTTCCCATCCATGTACCTGTCCAAATGTTTTCTAAATGTTGCTATTGTACCAGCCTCAATCACTGTATTGATTTAGGAAGCTTTCTTGGACTCCGTCCAGGCCTTTTACACTGTGGGTGGCCCAGTTAATAAAGGGGAAATTAAAATCACCAATTAATTCCAATCTCTTATTCCTACAGGTATCTGCAATCTCTCTACACATCTGCTCCTCTAGTACCCGCTAGCTATTTGGGGTTTATAATACAGTCCCTGCAGAGTGACTATCCCCTTCTTGCTTCTAAGTTCTAACGATATGGCTTCATAACAATATCCACTGTAAGCACTGTTGTTATGTCCTTCCTTATCAAAAGGGCAACTCCCCCTCCTCACTTACTTGTACTTCTACCACACTTGTTGCTCCTGTCTCCTGGAACATTGAGCTCCAGTCCTGCCCTTCTCTCAGACATGTTTCTGTTACAGCTATAATATCCTAGTTCCCAGAGGCAATCCATGTTCTGAGCTCATCTGACTTACCAGTCAGGCCTCATGTGTTGAAATAAAAACATTTTAAAACAGAAGTCTTTTCCCTCCCTTTACTGTGTCCCTTGCTATCTCGAATAGTAAACTTGCTCTCAATGGCTAACGTATTTTCCCCTGACTTCTCGATGGCCACTCTCTTATTCAGAGTCCCAATCCCTGCCAATCTAGTTTAAACCCTCTCAGGTAACACTAACAAATCTCCCCACGAGGATATTGGACCCCCTCAGGTTCAAGTGCAACCCATCCCTCTTGTACAGGGCACCTCTACTCCAGAAGAGATCCCAATGATCCAAGAACTGAAAATCCTGCCCCTACACAAGCTGCTTAGCCACACATTCATCTGGTCTATCTTTCTATTTCTATCCTCACCGGAGCTTGGCACTGGAGTAATCTGGAGATCGCTATCCTTTAGGTCCTTGCTTTAACTTATTACCTAACTCCCTATACACATTTCTCAGGACCCCATCCCTTTGTTTACCTATGTCACTTGTGCCAATGTGCACAATGACTTCTGGCTGTTCAATCTCCCCCTTCAGAATGTTCTGCAACCACTCAAAGACATCCGTGACCCTGGCACCTAGGAGGCAACACACCATCCTGGTGTCTCTTCTGCGGCCACAGCATCTCCTGTGTGTCCATCTCACAATTGATTCTCCTGCATGCTCTGACCTGGAGCACTGAATGAATCTTTATTTGTACATATGAGAAAGCAATTGATTTAAGAGCTGGCTTCAAGACCAGCTTCCTTACCCTCCTGAAGATGTGGAACTGGTGAATGAAGTTGGCATGCAAACTGTTAAGAAGTGGCTGTAATGGTTCTGTAAAAAATCCTGGAATTTGAGGTTGAGATTTCAAAGGGATAAACCCTCCTCTTTATCTCTTGTGCAAATTTACTAAGACTGGCAACAATTGCTAGAGTAAGAGAGTCAGACTTTTTTTAATGATGGAGAGTGTTACATTATGTCTTTGCTGTCAGATGACAGGTGTCCCAGCTCCTGTTCCTCTGACATTGAAGCTGGGCCATACTGTGTATTAACATTTTGGCAGAGGCACATCATTTTCATACATGGGACAGATGATGCGATTGTGTGTCTCTGCTAAGGATGACAGAACAGACTGCCTATCTCTTAAAAAGGCCCATCCCAGACACTTCCATCACTCAAAAGGCACAAGGGCAGCATGATAAATCATCAGACATTACTTCAGGAAGTCTCCCTCCGAAACTTTGTATGTTGGAGCAAATCTCACAGTAAATCTTTGGTCTGTTTTGGAGGGTAGAATTCTGTCCTCGCGTAGTTAGCATTTGTAAATATAAATATTACAGAATAATGAAGCTTAATCAGTGTCAATACCTCATAATATGCCAAGAATCCAGCTTGTCTAGTGTACTGCCCAGCTGGTCCAGCACCTGATGCTGGGGCTCCAACTGCAGTGTTGGGTGAGCTCAGTCTGAAGGTGTGGCCATATGTTGGGAATCCAACATTCAATTTCTCTGCAGGAGCTCCTTTTTCTTTCCAGTAATTCACTGCATAGTTCTGCAGAAAAAAAAAATGGAAGTATATCCTGGAAGCACTTTGCGAGCAATCTGATTGAAGATAGTTACCCATTTATCAGTAGAAATATTGAAACAATTGGATTTGATTTTCATGAGTACATACCACATTAAGCTCCAAGTTGAGAGCACTTTGGGAATTTGGGAGAGGATAAAGAGAGCTACTTTCTCCAGTGGTCTGGCTCCAGGGTCCAAAGAAATCGTATGTCATCACATTGATAAAGTCAAGAACTCTGTATGAGAAGAGATGTGAATTATACAGAGAGTCTATTACTAAAATATATGGTTATAATCTTGGTCATTAAATAAGTGATCCCTGAGATGAAAACTTCAGAAAATAAACAAAACGTGGCATTTACATTGGACATTTCACGTTCTCATCATGTCACAAAGCAATTCACAGCGGATGGGTTACTTTCAACATGCTGTCGCTGCTGCACTATGATAAGTGCCCAATAAGACACCCTTTGAGCCCTGGCAACTCCAACAATACTCAAGACATTATACAGGACAAAGCACTTTCCTTGATTGGCTCCACATTCGCTACCTACACCACAACACACACAGAGCTCAATATGTTCTGTATACCAAGTGCTTGTAGCAACTCTTTCAAAAGCAAGCTCCCAGCATTTGTGATCCCTATCACTCCAGGATGAGCCTAAGGTCATTGAGACTCTCTCTAACCCAGCTTAGCTAGTCTTAGAAAGGGGAAAGGGGTTTGGGGGGCTTATGGTGTAGGGCACCTCTAAGGAAGGGAAGTGGAATGGCAGGTACTCTCTCTCCCTCTCTCTCTCTCTCTCTCTGTCTGTCTCCCCACACCCCCCTCCCCATTAGCATAAGTAACAGTCACCCACTGTATCTACTTACTCACTGTTTTAAATCGTAGCTGCAAGGCTTAACTGGCATTTAAGTTAACTGGGAGACAAAGTCTCAGTCAGAGATGGGCGGGTTTTAATATTCACTTTCTTGTTTACTGCAAATATATTCAATTTGCTTGTGTTTATTCACTAAAAATCAGTGTTTTTCTTTGCCTCTGAAGCATCTGCCTCCTGTGTTTTCCACCACATCACATTCCACTACATAAGCCCAATGTCAGAACCAGGGAGCTGGTAAACAATAAACCAGGCAGCTCTCCCTACACCCAATGTCAAACCCTGATTTAATCATGATGAATCAATGGGTGGTAACAATAGTATCTGGGTTTGACCACTTGACCATGTACCAATGCTCCAAATACACAGCAAATCTGCCTCAAAAGTGCCCAAATACTCCAGGAAAATTCACTCATGGACGTGACCAATCAGAGGAAAGTCATTTCTATACATTGAATGTCAGGAAATGGGGCAAAACATGATGTAGGAGCAGAAATAGGCCATTTGGCCTATCAGCCTATCAGTGACAAACATGAAATAACTCCACAAAAGCCAGTATCCTGTCACCAAGTCACACTTTATTTACATTTGAACAGTCCTTGGACACTGATCAAGCTCCCTCAGAGCCAGCTGTCTGAGTCAACAAAACCCCTGACACTCCTGTCTATATCTGTTAGCCAGAGCTCCCTGATTGGACCAGGATAACAGTCCCAATTGGGGAACTCATTCTATGAGGTCCATCTGGCCGACCTTGTTACCACCACTACAGATTCAATCTGTGAATGAAGGAACAGCGAGCACTGAGGAAGTAAATGGTGGCTGTGAGTCAGTAACTGGGAAGCATGTGGCAGAGGAGGGCAATGACAGAGTCTTTTGAGGAGGCTATAATCTGGTGTTGCCATTGGCTGAGCCTGAGTTAAGAGCCACATTTTGTCAAGGTCATGATCTCAGACTGCTTGATGAGGAATAGGAGGTCAGAGGCAACTGCATGATGGTTTTTCTGAGAAAGAAGGTGTTGTCAGAGTGAGGCTGAAGGGGATAAGAAGGCTCCAATTAGGGTGTGAGAGAAATAGAGACCAGAAAGAAAAGGGGTGGGAGATGGAGCGCCCAACAGAAGGGTGGGGAGATCCGGGTGCTGCAAGGTGGTGTAGGTAAGAAGAAAATGAAAGGGGGCTCTGGAGGAGAACGGAAGCAACAAGGAGGTATGGGGTGGGGGTGGGGGGGTACCAGGAAGCTGCAAATGTGGTTTGGGAGGAGAAGCAGTCTCCAAATGGTGGGTGTGAAACAAAGAGGCTGCAAGGTGATTGCAAGGAGACTGCAATAATCAACTAACTAAGAACTAAGAATTAATTAATTTCATGGCAATATCCAGGCTACAAAACCCCTAACATGGGTGGCATGGTGGCATAGTGGTTAGCACTGCTGCCTCACAGTGCCAGGGACCTGGGTTCAATTCCACTCTCGGGTGACTGTCTGTGTGGAGTTTGCACATTCTCCCTGTATCTGTATGGGTTTCCTCTGGGTGCTCTGGTTTCCTCCCACAGTCCAAAGATGTGCAGGCGAGGTGGATTGGTCATGCTAAATTGTGTGCAGTGTTCAGGGATTTGTAGATTAGGTGGGCTATAGGGAGATAGGTTTGGATGGATGCTCTGACGGTTGGTGTGGGCTTGTTGGGCTGAAGGGCTTGTTTCCACACTGTAGGGATTCTACAATTCGAGGAGGTCAGGCTTCTTGAAGCTTTGGTAAGTAGGCAAATATAGCTGCTCTCAATCCCTCTCTCCTTCACCCTAACATCACTGTTTCTCTCTCTCTACTCTTCCTGCTTTCTAGCCCACTCTCTAGCACCCTGCCTCGAAATCTGACAGAATTAGGTGATTTGTATTTTGGATGATTTTCTATTTGTTTGCCACAAAACAATTCTACAAGCATCACCTGACCAATTATATTCATATCTCTGCTTAGAAAGTAGAGACTGATAGCAGTTAACACTGTAGTGATCCAAAGCAGCGCTGAGTACTATCTTCACCTGATGATCAGGTACAGTCAGAGGTATCAGAACAACATCAGTGCGAGAAACAATCTTAACATCTTGAACATTGCGTAAACTAGAATCAGTCAACTCAGCAACAAGTTTGAATGAAGTACTTAATGAGCACTCTTTGCTCAGTTGTGATCTTATTAAATTTGCCGGATCAGAAAGAAAATAGAGAAAAAGGGTTTCTCCACATAAAGAGTCCTGCAGGACTAATGTGGATACTCACTTTCCGAGCTCAGGAATCTCATAGCCAGAATCAATGTTACTCTTCCCACCAGCAACAGCAGCTGACAGCAGCAGTCTCGGTCTTCCTGTGCTTCTCCCCTCAGCTTCAAATGCTGCCATCATCTCCTAGAAGTCAAAAGTGAAAGCAGTCTTTTGTAGCAAAAATCGCGCAAAGTGAAGAATTTTCAAATTTGGCTCTGGAGAGTTTTCCGATTTTATAAAATGAATCCAGGTGTTGGACAATAACCTGTTTAATCTAAGTTTATAATCAAAGTTAGGATTTCAATGGAACCTAAATGGATCGCTGTTTCACAGTAGTCAAAGCAGACATGCTTTTATTACAGTGATCCATGAGGCTGTAATCAAACTACTTTGCTGACTAAATTCACATTTTTTAACATATGAACATTCCACTTCCATGTTTCTCACCAAGTCACCAGAACTGTATTTTACATCTGTTGCTGTAAGCACAAGGCTATAAGTTATTGACGATCTAATTGAATGGCAGTGAGCAGGCAATAGAAGCTTAAAGACCTATCCTTGTACCCCTGCCCTTGTGATAACCTTTAGAGGAAATCGACATTTCAACAAACTTTGTTTTAGCTAGCAAAATATACATCCTCTGAAATACATGTGGTCCTACCTGCACTAACACGGTGTAGAGATATTTGTCTTCTGGGGGACTGCCTCTTGATCCAGGATATTCCCAATCAATGTCCAAACCATCAAATCCATAACGGCGCAGGAAGCTAATCACAGAATTAATGAAAACTTGGCGAGTTCCTGATGAGGAAACCATGGCGGTGAATCTGGAGGAGGGTAGAATGGAGCAAAGTTAGAATAAGTGAATTTTGATTTCTGCAATTGTCCCAAGAATATTTAAGAGCTCCATACCTATTAAAATTGCAATCTGGATCAAAATGCTAATAATAATGTAGAAAAACATAATTGTAGATTATTGCATTGTTGCTAATAATCAGTTTAATCAATTTTTCAAAGGTGTTCTAACTTAAAATAAGTCTGTAAAAAGAATGCAATCTTTTCTTTCAGACAGAGATAATCCCACAAACCTTGTTTGAATTACACCTGAGACACTTTTGAAGATAGTCACAGCACATTCCTTTACAGACAATCTGTATAAAACCACAAAGTCATCATTTCTAAAAATATCTTTGTGCCCAGCCTATCTAACACTATACACAATTGGAAAACAATGACATTTTCTAAAATCCCTAGAGTGTGGAAGCAGTCTATTCAGCCTGTCAAGTCTGCACAGACCTTCCAAAGTGCATCCTACCGAGACCCATCCCCTTATCCTATTCCTGCATTTCCCATGAATAATCCACCAAGCCTGCACACCCCTGGACACTACAGACAATTTAGCATGGCTAATCAACTTTACCTGCACATCTTTGGACTGTGGGAGGAAACTGGAGCACCCAGAGGAAACCCACGCAGAAACAGGGAGAACGTACAGACACACAGTCACCCGAGGCTGGAATTGAACCCGGATTCCTGCGGCCGTGAGCAGCAGTGCTAACCATTGACTTGTCACCCAATACTAAAAAAAACTTTCATCTTACCTCTGAGTTCCAAAGTTCCATCCTCCAATGGACAGGAGTGTCTTAAGGTTACCATTCCTGGAATAAAAATGAACAATTGCTGTTTTAGAAAAACAAACATATACAAATGCATTAATGAACACTTTTGTGATGACTAAACTTTTACTGCTTTATCCTTTCAGTGCTAAGTTGCAATTGAGCAAAAATACATCTCAGTGGTAGAGATCACATGTTGAGAAGATGACATCAATTGTATCTCAGTGGTGGAGGACAGAGGATCTTATGAATTAAGATCAGAAGTAGGCCGTTTGGTTTCTCAAGCTGTTTAATAAGATCACACCTGATCTATTTGTGTTCTGAACTCCACATTCCCATTCCCATCCATTGCAGACAACATTTGATTCCATTGCCTAATAAGAATCTATGTATCTCAGCCTTGAAAATATTCAATGATCCATTCTCCACTGCCTCAGGCTGTGTTCCAAATTTGCAAAACCCTCTTAGAGAAAAAGATTCCCTCAACTCTGTCCTAAAAGACACCCTAATTTTAAAACAATGCCCCTGATTCTGGACTCACCTACAGGAGAAAATGTCATTTCCACATCCACCTTGACAAGACCAGACAAGATCATAAAAGATTCACTCAAGGAGTAAATGTTTAAGGTGGTGGATGGGTGTGCTGTGAACCAGTATAGACATAGTGGGCCACATGGCCTGCTTTTGCATTGTAACAATTCTGTGGTTTTGTGTATAAAGCACATGGTATTATCCTACACAGCGGTAATTCAATCACTGGTTGTTGACATCAGAGGCTGGGTCATTATTTATTTCCCAACCCTAATTGTCCTTGAGAAGTTTGTCCTTCTTGAACCACTGTAAACTAGTCTCCAAAGACACACAGTTTCCTTCTAGTACAAGATAAATGACAAGAAAATAGCTTAAAAGCAATGAAACAAAATTACTTACAATTGAACTAAAACACTGGGGTGTAATGTTGATATTGTTAACAGGTGTTGGTTTGATTTGCTGTTAGAAATAGTGAAAATGCAAAGGCTACCTTGCTCACCCACTGTTGGTTAACAGTGGAAATTCCAGCTCCTGCCAGTGTTTCTATACATATACTTCACTTTAAACTACAGAAAGATCTGCACCAAACACCAGCACACCATAAACTTCAAATTCAAGTGCAACATTTGGTGCTTTTGGTAAGTATATTCTCGTGGCACACTAATTGAAATAATCTATTAGTTTGAATTACAAACTCACGAGCTATGAATTGCATTGTTGAATTAATAATTTGTTACTTGTTTCAATTTTGTTTATATGGCACAAGTTAGTACTGTCATGATTGTTCAGGCATTGCCAGACCCATTTAGTATTGATTATTGTCCACTCATGGAAAATAAATCAATAAAACTCAACTCCAGCTATAAATCACCGATCTGGTCACATTGTGATTATATATAATTGGGTAGAAGTTTGCAGTATACAACAATATATAATAAGAATTTCAAACTATGCTAGATATTGCTGATACATTCACAATTTTTACAATAAAGTTATACTTGTTTTTAAGGCCATTGAAAGTGTGGTAGAGGGTCACATCATTCCATTCATAGGTGGTGATCTGATTGTCCTTCATTCCAGCGAAAGCATAGATCAGATGTGTGCACAAGCAAAGGTCTATGTTCTCTGGCATGTACTTCCCCGCTCCTGGTCTGTACTGAGCCCAGTTTGTAAAGTAACAAACCAGTCTGTAGGCAGAGCCTGTCATTGACGACAAGTAACAATCAGCACAGAGTTTCTACTCGTTGCATGAAATTTGCAAAAGCTTTAGAAGCGCAAAAACTTACCCAGTTCCAGGCATGCCAACAAGACCAATGCTGTAATGAAGAATATAGAATAAACAACAATGTTATGGTAGAAATGTGGTTAAAGGTTCAAGGGCTCATAATATTCATAGGATTAAATGAGTAATTGTCATCAACTAATAATCTATCTTCAATCAAACATTTGATTTCCAGCATTTTTTGTTTTCGGGGTGGAATTTGATTAATCCTTGCCAAAATTAGCTATTAGGCCTTTGGTGCAAGCTGTCAGTGTCAGTCCTGTTTATACAAGCTTAGCTCACAGAAGAAATACATTTTGGACAATGAGGGAGAAAAGAGTACACACATATCTGTTTTTCCAGGGACAGCACTCCTGCCCCTTCTGGCTCTGCAGAAATTGAGTGCTTTCTATATTTAAGGTACTACAGATATGTGAATTATTCTTGATTTAGGTTATATTTTGAAGTTAATATGAAGCATTAATTCCCTAACATGGGCTCAATTTCCTGAACTGAACTCGACCTTATAGCGAGGTACTGAAAATGCATGACCTTGTATTGATTGCATGTAGCTATAGGACACAATAATTAATACAACATTTCTGTTTCATATACCTGCCCAAGGTTTTGAAATGCATGTATACATTAAATAACAGCAGAAGACCATTAAAACATATGACATTCAGATTAGGAGCAGAATTGGGCAACGTATCCCCTCAGGTCTGTTCTGCCATTCAATAATCTCACTGCTAATCTGACTACTGCAATTTCCTACTTACCCCAAAACCTTACACTCCTTTGCTTATCACAAATCTACAGTACACTGCCTTAAAAATAATCAAGCACTATTCTTTTGAGAATGAGAGCTGCAAAGATTCACAATATTTACGAGCTCCTCAGTAGTATAGTGGGCAGCATCCCTGTCTGTCACGCGGGAGACTGGGGTTCAATTCGTGCCAGGCTGGAGCTCTGGTACTTTTAGGAAGGCACGGTGGCTCAGTGGTTAGCACTGCTGCCTCACAGCACCAGGGACCTGGGTTTGATTCCACCCTTAGGCAATTGGCTGTGTGGAGTTTGCACAATCTCCCCGTGTCTGTGTGGGTTTCCTCCCACAGTCCAAAGATGTGCAGGCTAGGTGCATTGGCCATGCTAAATTGCCCATAGTGTTCAGGGATGTGTAGATTAGGTGGGCTATGGGGCAATGGGTCGGGGTCGGATACTCTGGGAGTCGGTGTGGACTTGTTGGGCCGAAGGGTCTGTTTCCACACTGTAGGGATTCTAAGAGAAAAAGAATATTCTTAGCTGTACTTTAAATGGATGGCAACTCATTTCAAAACAGGGACACGTGGTTCTAGATTTTCTCATAAGAGGAACCATCCTTTCCACACCTACCCTATCCAGACTCCCCAGAATCTCATATGATTCAATCAGGTCACCTCTTCCTTTTCAAAACCCCAATGGAAATGAGCATAGGCTATCACATAGGTTTTGCCTCCATGAAGATACCTGACCTGATGTCATAACACTTATGATATCCTATACAGCTTAAGGAAGCCAGGTATTGATTAGGTGGTATTGAAAGATCTGACAGGCATTTATGTCAGCTGGCCAATATGTACACTTACCACATCCATATACATATAGGTTTCTGAATAAATATTCAGTTATGACTGAAAAGTAGCATTTCATGATTCAAGTAATCTGAGTAAAGATAGCATCTGAGACCTCTCTGCCCTCAGTGATGATATCTTGAGCATGTCTCTTAAATGTATGCTCATATTCTGACTATGAGACATAGCACAACAGGCTATCCAATGTTTCCTCATCCAAATATTCATGTAGTATATCTAATTTGAACTACTTCCAAAACATTTACATTCTTCTTTAAATAAGGAGGACAATAATGTACATAATATTCCAGATATGGTCTCATCAAAGCCCCTTGAAGTAAAGCAGGTCCTCACTGTATTTGTGTTCAGTGTCCATCACTCCAAAATTCTGTTAGCTGTCCTAAATACATGATGTACCAGCTTTCTAACCTTCCTTAATATATGCACTAGAATGTCCGGTTCCCTCTGCGTCTCAGAGCTTTATTCCCTTAACCATTATTTTTGCCTCAAATATAACTTTGCAGCTGCTCCATTTATCTGTGGTTCTGAATTACAAAAGATCGATTGACAAATGGCATAAACTATCCATTGAGATTGTTATGCAATTGATCTTGTTCAAGGAAACAGCTACATCAAACAAACCAGTCACATTTGAAAATATTACAATCCTGTTAATGATGGACATACCTGCTGGCCTAGCCAGTAACACCTATGCCCTGTGAATTAATAAAAATGTTGTGTATGTAAATGGTAGCAGTGAGGAAGTCACTGTGAATGGATGTGGTGGGCGTGCAATGAGGGCATTTGCTAAGGCTGGGATCAAGTGTCACATTGGCTGAAGCTAGAGGCTCTGCCACCAGGGGAGGTGTTGGGAGAAGAAGCCTGTAAGACAGGGAAAAGGGAAGCCGCAAATTGGACAGAATAGTTTTAATCTATCAACAAAAGTGGGATCCAAGAAAACCTTAAATCACAAAAGCAATGAATTCCATGCAAGTGAATGAGAAAATTCTAATTTAAGGTTATCTAAGCTCAAGATCTATGAAGAAGATTATAGAAGATCATAGAATCCCTACAGTGTGGAAACAGGACATGCAGCCCAACTAGTCCACACCGCCGCTCCAAAGAGCATCCCACCCTGACTCATTCCCCAACCCCTGCAATATTTAAGCATTGCGCAAATGCAATGGAAATGCATTAGCTATGACCTCAACAATCTGGAAGGTTTATTTCGGGTGATGTATATTTTGTATATAAGTACATGTCAATTACTTTGAAAAAAAATTTTGTTGCTGATCTATTTCTGTTATCTCATACCAATGTAATTACTATAGTGCCGAGAAAGTTATCATGCTCACTGTGTGTTATGGATGGAAGATTAGTCAAAGGTTAGTAATTCTGGAGGATGTTGATGAATTCTTCTAATTCTGCTTCTGTGTGAGTCCAAATACTCCATAAGTCCACTCAAATACAGAAGGGATTCTTACTGTGTGACTGCATTGCCTATTTAATGAGTTAGTGAGAATGAAAAATAGCACCAGAAAACTGAAATATGTCCCATGAAAATCAAAAAGTAGTGTTTGAGAAAATCTCAAGAGAATATGATGATTTTAAAACAAGAAAGATCAAATATGGTACTGTCACAGAGCATTTAGTTTAGGAACAGCAGTTGAGTAATTCAATGGGTTAATTGATGTGCCCTTGTGCTACTTACACAAGCTAGCTTCTGGAATCCCAGCAAAGATTCAATTCCTTTATAATTAAACTTGATTTTTATGAAAGGAATCTTCACATTGCTCTTTGCCCCATTTGAATCCTAACAGTGAACTTACTAAAAAAGATCTTAAACTGTCAGAGGTAATAAACAGTAATACTGCCTTACCTGTTCCAAGTAGAAGCTTTGCCATCTTGCAGCTGGTGTGTTATGGATATCAACTGTCTCTTTTATACACTGAGTTTTTCTTTCATGGTAAATAATTTCCTGTGCCTTTAGCTTTATCAGTGGAAAAAGATCAGTCACCGTAGAAAACAATAGTTACCTGAATTTCATAATATTTATTACACCATCTCATGAATAACAACATGTCCTCTGCAAAGTCATCTAGGTTTCTGACATTCATTACATTTCCAAGCTTGCTTTTGTACCATAAATGGGAAAGGTCAAGCGCTCCGTGTTATTCTAACACGAGAACAGCAGGAAAACTCTATGTTTTGTCTTCAGGCCATGCTACTGGTTAGTGTCATGATGTGCTGTGAGAGCGTAGCATATTGTGAGTGAACTGCTCGGCAATTCGAAATTCATTTATCCTACAATACGAGCAGGACCCCAATTAAAATAAATTACTTTACACCTTGAATATTCCCAATATGTGAGTTTCACAACAGGACAACTATTTTATCCTGCAGAGCAAAGTTACATATTCAGACAGAAAGTGGGAGATAATGGTGTAGTGACAATGCCACTGGACTAATATTACGGAAATATTGGGATGGGCAGCTGGTGGGATTTAAACTTAGGTCATAGATCTTTATTCTCTTGACCTCTGACAGTCACATGATTCATTTAGATCCTTCAATCACTAAATAAATCTGCTTTATTTGGCTTTTCTAACAGTAGCGAATTTAGAATGGTAAATATATATAGGTGGCATGGTGGCTCAGTGGTTAGCACTGTTGCATCACAGTGCCATGGACCTTGGTTCAATTCCAACCTTGGGTGACTGTCTGTGTGGAGCGTACACATTCTCCCCGTGTCTGGGTGCTCTGGTTTCCTCCTACAGTCCAAAGATGTGCAGGTTAAGTGAATTGGTCATGCTAAATTGCACATAGGGTCCACAGATGTGCAGGATAGACAGATTAGCCATGGGAAATGCAGGGTTACAGTGTTTGGGTGGGATGTTATTCAGAGGGGGGGTAGAGACTCAATGGGCCAAATGGCTTCCACACTGTCCGGATTCTGTGATTCTAGAAGTTGTTTTTGGAATTTAAAATTTATAATTCTACTTGTAAACATTAAGGATCTGTGTTCAAAATACTTGTCTAGTCTTTATTTCTCTCATCATTTTAGAAACACATTAAAAATGAAGAGAACATTTGAAAGTAGGTGCCAGATCCAGGGCTCCTAAAACAGTCACCAAAAGTTGCCAGTTTTATTGTGATAAAGAAGGCAAGTCATAATCAACAGTGTTATCCAGCAGCACAGTAACCACAAGCATCCACCTGTTCCACTAGGATCAGCGATACAGATGTTAATGTGACTACCACACTGGGAAATGTTACAGATCCTGAAATCCCAGATGAAGAAAATACGTACAATCAGTCCAGTAACCTCATTCTCTGGGGCGTCTTGACTGATAATGATACTTAATTCTGGATACAAGAAGGAGATTCAGAATCTCAACAATGAAATGTCCCATTTCAGAAATCAATGTGCTAATTCAAAAACCAATGGAATTTTTATTCATAATTTCTATTTCATTCCACAAAGGTTAACGGTGAAAAATACAACCGATAGTGGATAATATACTCTCCAAAAATTGGTTATGTTTCCTTCTTTGTTAACAAACTCTTCTCAACCTCATCGACGGCACTGGCTTGTGTTAGAAACCTTACTGATGTTTTTCATTTTCTTATTCTTTTATTCTTTTATCAATTTTGGATTTTGAGCTGGAAATTGCTTGTGGACTCCGATACAGCTTAAAAGGAAAAGAACAGGCCAAACCAGCAACTTTGTTTGTGATGCTAGGTCCGGAGGCTAGTATCAGAATAATTCCTGATTAAATAAATTATAAAAAGACACCAGGACCCTCGGAAGAGCATTGCGTTTAACCGATAACAAAAGTTCGCTGTTAACGGATTAATAGCTGGGAATTAGTTCCAGCAATTCCGGAAGGGTCCCTATGTTACAGCAGGTCACAGATATTGAATGGATATTGAGGCCTCAGGAGAGTTCAATTAAACTATCAGAGTGGAAACAGATTAAAGTTCTGTTTTAACTAAAAGGGGAAAAAAAGACCAAACCAGCTTTGTTTGTTTGCTTGTGATGCTATGCCTGGAGTCTGATACCAGACTGATTCCTGATTAAATCAATTATAAAAGACACAGGAACCCTTGGAAGAGCATTGTGGTTAAACAGATAACAGAAGTTGGGTATTATCAAGGTCAGTACCTGGGAACTGGTTCCAGCAATTCTGGAAGGGACCCTATTTTGTAGCAAATGTTGAATGGCAATTGAGACCTCAGGAAGAATCAATCAAGCTATCAGGCTGGAACCAGAATTAAAGTTTTTTTAAACTATGGTTTCTGGGAGATGGTTCTGGGTTGCTGCTGTGACAGCATGAAGACTTGAACCCTCCCTGCCTAGTCTGCTATATCAGCTTCCAGAAGCCTGAAGAGTAGAAAGCTGAGTTAGAAGTACTTCTGAAATTGCCTGGGTGAATTGTGAAGGTGACATTGATTAATGTCTCAAAAAAACTGGCCAAGGAGTGCACTTTTATGCCTGTGAACAACACGTCATTATAGACATTTAAGTAATCTTGCTAGTTTTGTTATTGTTTTTTATTTATCCCTTCACTACGTTTGTTCGTCTATCTGTCTTTTGTGTGAATAGGGCCTGAAAACGAATGTTTCTGGTTTAAAGCGCAGATATCAATCAATTTACTGTGTTGTTTGGATTTTCTCTCCCCTACAGTTTTTGTGTATTTCATAAATGGTTAAGTCATTTGTTTAATATACAAAACTGCTGTCTGGAAATTAATTCTTTCCAACTCCTGGCATTGGTTATTCAAAAGTCTGGTTAGGAGCCATTATAGTGATTACATTGAGGTAGTGGGAGTGGATGGGAGAATGGGTGGTCTTCAATGGTTTAATTTTCCTAGTTCACTGTGTTGTGAATACAAAGGTAGAAAGGATGATAGGGTTTGGCTATTTATTACTGTGCCATAACACTAGTGATTTGTTTAAAGACTGGTGAAACCCTCTTTGAATTCAAAAACATGAGAATTCTGATAATCATAGAAAAGCTTTCCTTACATTATGCAGAATCCCTACACTGTGGAACCAGGCCATTTGGCCCAGCAAGTCCACACCCACCTTTCGAAGGACATCCCAACCAGACTCAGCTCCTTATTTGAAACCTGTAACCCTGTATTTCCCACGGCCAATGCACCTAACCTACACATCCCTGAGCACTATGGGCAATTTGGCATGGCCATTCCAGGTAATTTGTGGATCTTTGGACTATGGGAGGAAACCAGAGCATCTGGTGGAAATCCACGCAGGTGCGGGGACAATGTGCAAACTCCACACAGTCATCCAAGGATAGAATCAAACACAGGTCCCCCACGCTGTCAGGCAGCAGTGCTAACCACTGAGCCACCATGCAACATGGGTTGAAATTGGATTCACAGCTGGAAGATGAAAACAGGAAAATGTACTGGCTGTATGCATTTGAACATGTTCTTGCAGTTGTATGTACGTAAACAGAACAGAACTTAGTTGAGCTTTTAGGGAACGATATGAAAACTGTTGGTTGCCACAACACAGGAACATTCTTGACTTGTCAGAATCCATCGCAAAGTTTGATCCATTTCTTGCCAGCCATATGAAATATCCTGGAACCTATGCATGGGGGAAGCCTCCATACTTATCGAAATTAAAAGCTGATAAACTCATCCAGCTCATTGCTGAACTGAAGACTCTACTTTTATATGACTTGAGAAAGCAGAATGTTTCAGTTTATCTGTCACCTTTGCAGAAGGTCGTCCACATATTGGTCAGCTAACTAGTATTGTTTGTTATTGGCACGAGTCGGCTGATGGTGATTGTTTCAGTAAACACATTGTAACTTTCTTTGGACTCAAAAAGCATGATGATGAAAGTCCAGCTCGCAAGGTGCTGCATTATCAACGCAACGACTGAAAAGTGGTCCTCAGTGTCGACAGAGGACACTTATTCAATAATGCAGCAGCCAGTGGCAGGATGGTGAAACAACATGCAGCAGAAACTTCAAGAGAAAAATAAGAATTTTCTATATATTCTATGCACTGGACAGTCATTGAAACTTGTTGCCCTTGCACCAGTTGATTGTGTTCTAAAGGCAGTAAATCATTTGTTGCTGTGCAACAGGTATACATATTCTTCTCTGTGCGACAAAACACTGGATCGTACTCAAACGTTTATAGGTCCCGTTGCAACATACCAGAACATCTCTATGATACTTACGATGTAAGAGTGTTCTGGTTCAATCCATTGATGCTCTTACATACTTCCATACTGACGATAGTGAAAAGGGCAATACAAGAAGAAAAGCAGATATTCCATTGAAGAAAATGAAAGAGTAGAGTTTGTGTTCATGTTAAACCATTGTAATCATTTGTTAGATCAGTAATATAAATTTAGGACAATTCTACAGGATGCAATGATAGCCCTTAGTAGATGTGCAAAGCTTGACACACATTCTCTCACTTCTTGAAAGAAATCCAACAAAGTTTTGGTGCAATTTATTTCAGCAAAATAAGCATACCTGGTCTAGACTACAAAGGTAAGACTGAAGGAAAAATAAGAAAAAAAACATGTCAATGATGGGGCTACACATGGTGCTGCTGAAACATTTTCTCCAAGACAGAAGTTTCAAGTGAAATTCTCCATTCGCGTGATGGGTGCACTTGAAACTAACTTGAAGAAAAAGCAATCATGTACAAAAATGTTGTAAACGATTTTTCATTTTTGGTTAATTTAGTTGCCTCAGAAAAGAAGCTGTCGATAAGTGTAAAGCCTTTAATGATAGAATGTCCTGACAATGTCGAAATTAACCTGTTTGGAAAAAATAAATCACTTCAAAGTTCATGGAAAGTTATTCAGATAAAGGATATTTATGCCACCAGGACTTGTATTAACCTATCATACAAGATAAGGTACAATTGACTTTCCCAAATATAGAAGTAATGGTGCAGCTTTTTTTGAGTCTAATGGTGACAAACAGTGCAGACGAAAGGTCATTTTCACTGCTGGAAAACATCAAGGTTGGGCTGTAGGTAACAATGAGGCAAGAAAAGCAGTCCAGCACTAACCATTATGTGCATTGAAACTTTTTAGCTTCTCATTCGAGGACATCATCAATGACTTTGCTGTCATGAAAAAAAAAGATAAATATCATGCAAGTTGTATTGCTGCTACCATTTATTCTGTATGCGTGATTGTTCTTGTTTGCTGCAGATCAAAAATTTCCATTAAAGGACATCCTTGAGAGGGAGGAGGAACAGTCAAAGACCATGGTGCACATTGGTACCAATGATAAAGGGAAAAATAGGGATGAGGTCCTAAAAGCAGAATAAAAAGAGTTAGGAAGCAAGCTGAAGATTAGGACCTCAAAGATGGAGATCTTGGGATTATTATCAGTACAACATGCCAGTTAGAATATAAACAGCGGTATATTTTGAATGAACACCTGGCTAAAGAGATCATGTGAGGGGTAGGGTTTCAGATTCCTGGGGCACTGGGACGAGTTCTGGAGGAGGTGGGATCAGTACAAACACGATGGGTTACACTGGGGAAGACTGAGACTGATGCCGTAGGGACAGCATTTGCTAGAGTGGTTGGGGAGGGTTTAAACTAAATGGGAATTCGAACCTATATAAGAAGTCAAAGGAAGGGAATCAAGAATAAGGACAAAAGACAAAAGGGGAAATAAGAGAAGTGATAGGCAGAGGAATCGAAGGCCAGATTCAAACAGGGCTGCAGTAAAAATAGCAGAAATGGGGCAAGGAACATTATTAAGACAAGCCTTAAGGCTTTCTGACTGCATGCATGGATCATTCAAACTAAATTGGGTAAATTAATTGTGCTAATTGATGTGAATGATTATGATACAATTGGGATTATAGAGACATGGCTGCAGGGTGAGCAGGGATGGGAACTGAACATCCAGGGCTATTCAGTGTTTTTTGGAAGGACCGACAATAGGGAAAAGGAAGTGGAGTTGCATTTCTGGTTAAAGACAATACAAACATAATATTAAGGAATGATATAAACTCAAAAAATGTAGAATCTGTCTGGGTGGAATTGAGAAATATCAAGGCACAAAATATATTCATGGGGAGAGGTGGTAATAGAAACCACCTGGTGATGTTGGGACTGTCACTAAACAGGAAATCAGAAGTGCATGCAGTAAAGGAGTAATTGTGGGGGACTTTAATCTGCATATTGATTAGTCGCAACAAATTAATGACAGTACCATAGAAAGAAATCCTTTAGTGCATATGGGCTGGTTTTCTGCAATATTAGATTAGGAATGAACTGGAGAACATTTCATCTCAGATTAGTATTATGCAATGAGAAAGGATTAATTGGTAATGTGGTTATGGAAAACACCTTGGGAATGAATAGAATAAGAATATCCTTTCTTGTCAAGTGTACTCAAGTACAGGCATGCACAAGTACAGTGAAAATTTCCATAAGTTCACCTCTTATGGCACTACCTGAGGCAAAAGTACCCAGGTACAAATTTTAGATTCAAAAGAGGAATGAGAAAGAAAGTAGCTGCATTACTTTACAGAAATAAGGCATATTTAAAAGGATAGTCACAAATTACAAGTAAAAACATTACATTGTAGTAACCGAACACAGGGGCTTCCACACGTTGTCTGACTGCCCACACCAGACCCCACTCCAACAACAGTTCCCACTCCTTTTCAAGCCTCTGGTCCGCTCTGCACCAGCTCTCAGCTGCTCCAAGGTACGTTTTCTCCAGGCCTCACTTCCCTGCACTGGCCTCCGCCCGGGACTGCTTCCCATCGCTGGCCTCTGCTCTGGAATTAATTCCCCTCGCTGGTCTCCCCCGGGACTGCTTTTCCCAAGGTTAGGGGAGTCCAAAATTAGAGAGCCTAGGGTTAAGGTGAGGGGCTAAAGATTTAAAATGGACCTGATGGACAACTTTTTCACAGAGAGGGATGTGTGTGTATAGAATAAACTGCCAGTGGAAGCGATGGAGGTTGGTACAATAGCAACATTTAAGAAGTGTATGGATATGTGTATAAATAGGGAGGGTTTAGAGGGATATGGGCCAAATGCTGGCAAATGGGACTAGGTTAACTTAGGATATATGATCAGCATGAATGAATTAAAGTGAAAGATCTGTTTCGCTGCTGTACATCTCCATGACTCTATGGATAAGGTCCAAGTAAGATGTCTCCCAATCTGTTAAGAGAAGCAAGCTAGGAAATAGGGAATCAGTTTGCCAATCCTCTCTGCCAATAGATGTATTTCTATAGGATACAAAACCTGCTACACTTGCATTGTTGTTTAAAAGGGAGGAAGGGATGGAACGAATAATCACAGATTAGTCAGCCCAACCTAATTTGTGGCCAAGGACCAGTAAGAGCCCATGGGGCCGAAGGTAAAAAACAAGTTGGATCCAAAATTGGGTCAATTGCAGAGGTTCGTCAATGATATAAAAATTGACTGTGGTTGATATGGAGGCAGAAAGCTGTTTTCTAAGGAAGATATCAATGGACCAGTCAAGTGTAGAGAGAAAAAAAAGAGACATAAAAATGGAGATCATGGTCTAAAAACCAAGATGCTTTCTGAGTTGGAGAGTAAGATGGAGCTGGTGCTAACCACTTCCATCTACTCTCCTGGCCGCTTCCTTGTTAGAGCTCAAAGCTTTGGAAATTCCTTGTAAACAAGACTTGGTGTGTCGCTGTGGTATGTTTTGAAGTTGAAACACATGATAGCTACTGAGTACTGACGTACAACAACGTGTACAAGCTACTGAGAAGTGTAGATGGACATTGAACTGCACGTCACAAATCCCTGAAGAGGGAAAGTCAACGAGATAGGATGGTGACATACAGGATACTTTATTAATTGAAGTGTTGAATACAAGAGCACAAAGCTTCTCAAACTTCATAACCGTAAACAATGACTGTGCTTGAGTTGTTCAAGCTGCCTCATTTTCCCTGTATTCCATTGTCTATTCTTTCAGTATAAGAATGCTAAACATGAAAGATACCATGAACTCATCAGTACAATTTGAACAAAAGCACTCGGTACTGGAGAAAATCAGCAGGTCTCACAGCATATGTAGAGAGTGAAACAAAGTTAACATTTTGGGTTGGAGAGGCTTCCTGGCCGATTTCTTCTCCACTCTGACTTCTCTTACCAAGGGAGACTGTCTTATCAAGAGTGGTTGAGTAGGTTGGGTCTGTACACCATGGAATGTAGAAGAATGAGAAGGGACCTTATTGAAACATAGAAGATTCTACAAACACTTGACAGGTAGATGCCGAAGTGTTGTTTCACCTTGTGGGAGGGCCTAGGACCAGAGGGTGTATTCTCAGAGTAAAGGCTCACACATTTTAAATGGTGACGAGGTGGAATTTCTTCTCTCTGAGGTTAGTGAATCTGTGGAATTCTTTACCACAGACGGCTGCTGTGGCTGAGACATTAAGTGTATTGAAGACTGAGAATAAACAGATTTTTATAATCAGTCAGGAAATCAAGTGTTATAGGGAAATGGCAGAAAGAGTAGTTGAGAATTATCAGATCAGCTAGTATCTCATTGAATAATAGAGCGGGCTCAATGGGCTGAATTGCTTACTTCTGCTCCTGTGTCTTAGGGCCTTTATATGTATTACATTTGCAATGAACATTTTTAATTATTTTTAATTCGATTTGTCTCATGTCTTTTCACATCCACAGGGAATCATTCAGGTGTAGGGATAGATAAATAACATAAGAACAACAATCTGTAATCTGGTCCTATATCCTAAACCCAGGCAAGAGGAAACACCACCAAAACCTTTGTTGCAAATCCACAACACTTGAGAAGCTCAATACAGTCCAGCACATAACAAATCCCATCATTGGCACACAATGGAAAACAGGTGTACCCTCAAGCTGCAACTTGCCAAGCCTTCGTTGACAGTGATTTACAAACCCACAAGCTCTATCAACCAGAGGGACAAGGAGGGCAAGTGCAAGTGAATAGCACCAACTCCAACTTCAAGCCCATGTTACAAAGCATTCTCCTGTAGAACCCAATAGCCATTCCTTCACAATTACTGGTTCGAACTCCTTGATGCCCCTCCCTAACAGTAATGGGGATGTAACTACACTCCATGGACAGCAAATCTCTAAGAAGACAGCTCATCACCATCTTCTCAAGGACAATTTGGGAAGAGAAATAAATGCCAGCCTTGATAAATCCAATCACATTCCATGAATGAATAAAAATATTCCCCACAGGCAGATGGGAATCAAACTGACCACAGCGTGTTCGGAAAATGCAGTCAATAAAAACACATGTCTCTAAAACAAACAATAATCCGCTATGAAAATTATTTGTGCATTTCTTACGTGAAAACAAATGTCAAACCAATGAGGGCTACCAAACCTCAGGTGGACCATGTTTCCTTCCAATCAAGTGTGAGAATGCCTGGAGATCTGGAAATATTGTACTGTGAGGTTGTGTCAGAATTTGAGTGACTATTTCCGTATTGAACTGTTATATCAAAACTAAATTCATGAAACTAACTCCTTGTACTTGAAATTGTTGTTTGTCATACATTTAAAAAAACATACCAAGTGGTCTGTTTTCTATATGACTCAATGATTTTATTTTGGTGTTTAAACTGCAATTTATATCTTCAGATGAGACAAATTAGATGTGGTTCATTATTTCAGTAATTAGACTGAAGACCAGTTACAGCTTCACTGGCGCCCAACAAAGATTCATGGCAAACCTGAAAAATAGAGTATTTTAGTATTCTCCCATTCAAAAATAATATTTCAATATCATTTCAGTATCAAAAGCAGCATATATAGGGACTATTTTTTAAATTTATAATTATTTTCTTGCTTTATCATTTCTCTTCTTCCTGGGAAAACAAAACCTCATTCCCAGCAACTGTCCAATTCCACAATCAGCTTCTGAAACATAGCAGATGGGCTGTATAAAAATGCTATCACTTTATTGTGTGAAAATAGAATTGCAGACATCCCTGATAGTGGAGCACTGCCTCAGGGACTGCAGCAGTTCAAGGCAGCGAATCACTCCCACCTCCTTAATGGTAAGGGTGGGCCGTAAAAGTTGGCCTTCCTAACAATGCCCACACTTCACAAACAAATGGAAATAACACCAGCTTTGAGAACATATTATCCATTTTAACCCAAAGGAAAATGAAAATATCATCATTTGTCCTGTAACATCTCAGGGTTTCTTGACATTGCAAATCTAGAAAATCATGTTAAATTTTGTCCATGTATTTCGAACTACTTTCTGTATTTTACTTTGGGCTCCCAAAAAAGGCTGTGCTGGCATTTTACACCAACTGCACATGATTGATTTACACAGAATGTCTGCGTTCAACTGTCACTGAGATTAGTAAGAATCTTTACCTTCTACTTATGCCCAGTTGCAACAGTCACAGGAAGGATCAAAGACGAGTCCAGTAGCACAATGCTTCAGGTAGGTCACTCCATTCACACACTGGTAAAACTTGTTCTTGTCTTTTGGATCAGCATAGACACCGTTAGCTTTACCAGCACAGAACCCACTGCCACCACTGCCACTGCTGCCACCACTGCCACTGCTGCCACCACCGCTGGGAGCCTGTGTAGGAGGAACAGCTGGTCGCAGCGTTGTTTTAGATGGAACACATGCTAGAAAGAAAGAAAATTCATTGATTCATCACTTGCTTCAAAATTGATGACAAACAAAGATAAACATAGCCAGTCAAAGAATGATGGTCATTGAAAATCTTTTGGTACAACACAACTCCTATTGTGTACAAGAGAAAACTGCTTACAAAATCAATTTACTCAGAGCCGCTGAGGAAATTTTGTGGCATTGTCAATTCTGTGTTTGAAGTGCAAATTTTGAATTGTGATTATAATATAGTTTTATCTTGCATCAAATTACACAAAATGTGTGGCAAATGGTATTGATTTCACATGATATAGATAAACTTGATAAACTGGTATGACAATATATTGTCCCCTTAAATGACAATTAGTCATTGCACATCTACAATTCAGTTAAGTACAATTAGATACTATTTTGCTCATTGATGATTGCTGACTGTGATAGCAACAAGTGAAAAGATTCCAATGTAAAGAACTCTGACAATTACCTGCAGAGATTCCAAGCCCTGTGTGCAGTGTATTGATGAGAGGATAAGGCCCCTGGTGGCAGAAAGCACCGGAGAAGTCATCCAGAGCAAGATCCCACACCATAGCTCCTCCATAGTTGTTCTTTTTCAGCCACTCAATCTGGAAGGCATTGTTTACAAATTTGTTTGACAAGTTCTTGTTTGCAAGACAAATTGTTTACAATGTTCACTTGGCCTCATCATCTAGGCTGAGACTCAGGATATACAAAGTGTTAGATGTATTTTCTTTTACAAAGCACCTGCAGTAGCTTCCTTTCTCAAATGCTGTGATGTTCCACTTATTCCATTGTTCAACATCACAATGATGAACTAGTCACGTATTACAACACACATATTGCAACAAAGCAATAAATAAAAAGTGTATACAACTTATCAAAGATACCTTGTCCTTAAAGCTTTGCACATTGTCATATCCAACCCATTCACTTCCTTTGTAGGCATATGGAACCATCTGTGAAGCATCCCATTTCATGGTGGCACTTTGCAAAAATGTGCAGATCTGACAGAAGAGTGAGATATTAGTACAAAAATCCTCAGTGACAATCCTTTTACCCTCACATTTCTATGTTGATTTTATCTTCTCTAAATTACATATTGCAAATAGGAGGCACTCTTCTTTTTGCTGTTGAAAGCATCTTATTTCATAATTAGCAATCCTTGACTTGTCATTTCATTAAAAGATAATTAATGGCTCACTATACTGCATGTTCCAAAGCTGGGGCACTGGAAAAGACAAAGTTGTATCTAGGCTTTATTCAAACACATGGTAAAGACATTGATTTCAGAGCTAACCTCAATAGCAGCTTCCTTGCCTTTCCAATAGAAACATGCAACTGTTCGGTGAACAAACTGTGATGGATTGACCCTGACTATTGTGTAAGGTAAAGTGAAATTTGCTGTAGAGAGTACGTTTTTAAAATTCATTCACAGGATGTGGGCTTTGTTGGGAAACCAGCTTTTACTACCCATCCTTAATGGCCCTCCTGGTGATGTGACGTTGAACAGGTTCACTCCATGTGATGTAGGGAGACCCATAGGACTATGAGGAACAGAGTTCCAGGATTATCACCTAGTAATATTGAAGGAATGGCAAAACCGTTGCAAGACAGGATGGTGTATGCCTTGGAGGGGAATATGTGTTACTGCACTCATGCCTCTGTTGCCCTTGTCTCTCTTGATAGTGCAGGTCGCGGTTTTGGAAAATGCTATCTCAGGAGCCTTGCTGAGTTTAGGACGCAGAAGAATCTATTCCCCTTAATCTTTGTGCATTTTCCAGCACTAATCACAGTTGCTAGAGTAAGACAGTTGGACACTTTCTAATGACGAAGAGTGTGCCATCATGTCTGTTACATCAGAGGATGATTATAGGTGTCTGAGCTCCTGTTACTCTGACAATGAAGCTGTGTCAAGCTGAGCATTGACATTATGGAAGCAATTGCTTGTAACAGACATCATAAGGTGATATTAATCCATCTCAGGGCATTTGCATGGTCGAGGTAGAGTAGATATTCTCAGAGTAAATCTTCAATCATTTTGGAGGGTGGAATTCAGTCCTTGCTGAGTTAGTATTTGTGAATGTAAATCTTACAAAATAAAGAAGCTCAAACAGTATCAATACCTCATAATATGCCAAGAATCCAGCTTGTCTAGTGTACTTCCCAGCTGGTCCAGCACCTGATGCTGGGGCTCCAATTGCAGTGTTGGATGAGCTCAGTCTGAAGGTGTGGCCATATGTTGGGAATCCAACATTCAGTTTCTCTGCAGGAGCTCCTTTTTCTTTCCAGTAATTCATTGCATAGTTCTGCAGAAAAAAAATGGAAGTATATCCTGGAAGCACTTTGCAAGCAATCTGATTGAAGATAGTTATCCATTTATCAGTAGAAATATTGAAACAGTTGGATTTGATTTTCATGAGTACGTACCACATTAAACTCCAAGTTGAGAGCACTTTGGGAATTTGAGAGAGCGTAAAGAGGGCTATTTTCTCCAGTGGTACGGCTCCAGGGTCCATAGAAATCATATGTCATCACATTGAAGAAGTCAAGAGCTCTGTATGAGAAGAGATGTGAGTTATGCTGAGAGTTTGTTTGCTAAAATAAACAGTTGGAATGTGGATCAATAAATAAATGTGCTCTGGCTACAGAAAAGGAACATAATGTCACATTTAAATTGGACATTGGTCATGATGCCCCAAAGCAGTTCACAGCGGATAGATAACTTCCAACTTGCAGTCACCGTTGTATTGGGATAAATGCCCAATGGAACACCATCTACCTTCACGGGAGGTGGGGCTGGGGCTCTGGTAAGGACTTGCATGGGGAAGGGGCCGGATTCCAGTCCAACCTGCTGGGCGGGGGACATTAATGGGGAGGTCCAGATATAGGCAGGTTGGCTCGGGTCAGTTATTTCATGAAGGAAGTGATCTGGCGCTGCTGGACTGATGAATGATTGTTGGACAGAGTGCAAGAGAAGCTCTTCTTTCAAATTTCTTTGGGAGATTTTCTAATTCTTAACAAGGCAGGCTAGATTCCATTTTAATTGCAAGGTGGATGCGCAGCATTCTCTGAACATTGCATTGAAGGTTCAAGCTGAGAACAGATGTTAACGTCCTTGAGTGGATTTTGAACTTGTAGTGTCTAACTCAGAGTGTTACACTACTGAGCCACCTTTGTGCATTGCCATATTAAAAATTTGAGAGTTTATTTTATATTTACACCAGATTATGTTGAAAAATGGATTGGGAAATTAATGAAACACACTAGCAACAGACTACTAAAACCAGATTGGCACAATTTTCATGCAGGTTTTGAAGCAAGAGGCCTACATTCGTCTGAAACGAGAAATAGCCCTACTGAGATTCTTCACTGGCTTCTGTATAGCTTGACTGCTAAGTAATTACTTTTCCTGGACTGGCAAGAAAGTGCAAGATAAAGGATTTCGCTTCATGGTGAGGCCAGTGGGGTGAACATAGGTACTTACTTTCCAAGCTCAGGAATCTCATAGCCAGAATCAATGTTACTCTTCCCACCAGCAACAGCAGCTGACAGCAGCAGTCTCGGTCTTCCTGTGCTTTTCCCCTCAGCTTCAAACGCTGCCATCATTTCCTAGAAGTCACAAATAAAGGAAGATTCACTTTAAAGCAGATCCATACACAAACTGGAGAGTTTCAAATGCAGCCTAATGAATTTTCTGATTTTATAAAACGAATCCAATTGACAGATACTACTCTACATAACCAAAGACTATGGCCAGATGTTGGACTACTTAAATAGAACCTTTTTTTAACTCATTCACAGGATGTGGGAGTCATTGGCTACGTTAGTGTTTATTACTTAGAGGGCAGTTGAGAGCCAACCACATTGCTATGGGTCTGGACTCACACATAGCCCAGAACAGGTGAGGATGGTAGATTTGTTTCCCTGATGGAATAACCATTAGGACACAGGAACCAGAGGGGACATATTTTTATTACAGTAAGTAAGGACATTACAATCAATCTACTTTGCTGTCTAAATTGATATTTTTCGTGGTTGAATATTGCACTTTCCTTCTCAAGAAAGTCTGTGAAACTGCAATTTACATCAGCTTCTATCATCATTAGTTAGGTCACAGGTCAGCTACGATTTCATTGAGTGGCACACAGCAGGTAGTAGAAGCTCAAAGGCTTATCCTTGTACCCCTGTCCTTGGTGAAGATCTTGAAAGGAAATCCACATTTCAAACCAAATTTGAAAGATACTTTGTTTTAGCCAGTAAAATATACATCCTCTGAAATACTTGTGGTCCTACCTGCACTAACACGGTGTAGAGATGTTTGTCTTCTGGGGGACTGCCTCTTGATCCAGGATATTCCCAATCAATATCCAAACCATCAAATCCATAACGGCGCAGGAAGCTAATCACAGACTTAATGAAAACTTCGCGAGTTCCTGATGACGAAACCATGGCGGTGAATCTGGAGGAGGGTAGAATGGAACAACATTAGAATAAGTGCATTTTGTTTTCTGCAATTGTCCCAAGAATATTTAAGAGTTCCATATCTATTAAACTTCCAAACTGGATCAAGAGACTAATTACAACGTAGGAATGTATAATTTTACAGTATTGCATTTCTGCTGATATTCAGTTCAATCAATGTTCATTAGGTGTATTAACTTCAAGTATGTCTGTAAAAATAATGCAATCTTTTCTTTTGGATAGACATCACATCATAACTATTGTTTGATTTATAATTTAGATAGCACAACATCATCACATTACTACTAATCTGTGTAAAACTACATGGTCATCATTTCATAAGCATCTCTTTCACCCAGATTATTTAACATTACACACAATTGGAAAAGAGTGACTTGTCACCCATCACTGAAATACTTTTATCTTACTTCTGAGTTCCAAAGTTCCAGCCTCCGATGGACAGGAGTGTCTTAAGGTTTCCATTTCTGTTATTAAAATAAACAAATTGTTCTATTAGAATAAGGAACGTGAATGAATGCATCAATAAATACTTCAGCAACTACTGAAAATCATTGCTGCCCCAAAACAAGTACTATTTTCTTCATTGGTGCTAAATTTTAATACAGCAGGAATACCGTGCAGTAGTGGTGGCCATGTGTTTGGACGGTACCATTGAGGAAGATGCTGCATTGCTGCAGCACATCTTGACTTTCAAACCCCTGCCACTCTGAAAGTGAGATTGAGCCTAACTTTTGTGCCATTGAGACGTAAGATGTTAATGGTGTTGATGAAGGTGTAAAATGGATTGAAGCATTTGAGATGCTAATCAATAATACAAAGGTGGAAGGAGGCTGTTTTTGACGTGGAGAGAATATGGACTTGGAAGCTCAACTGCAGATTGAATAGAACATGACCAACTGAGAAACTCGTTTCATTCAGAAACAGTGGTCATTATGTAGTTGGTGGGAAAGTGAGGGATGAGTGTTGTCAATGATATATTCAATCTTCTCAATGATTAGCTGGAAAAAAATCTGTTTCACCCAAGACTAGCTGCTGGCCCCTCATTCACCTCAGTTCTATTAGATTGGTGCTATCACTGTGAATTAATGGTGGATATGTTTATGGAAAGAGTGTGGATCAAGCAGATTGCTTTGTCCTTGACAGAGACAAGCACCTTCTTGCTTTATTCATTTAGGGATGTGGGTATCACTGTCGGGGCTATCATGTCCTGCCCTTCCATAACTGCTCTTCAGGAAGCCATGGTGTGCCATCATCTCAAATCACTGTGAGCGAATCATGTGGTTTTCTCAGGAACAGAATAGTGTAAGTGGCAAAGGAGGAGTTTAAACACAGGGGAATGAAATCACTCATTGTCTGTTTACAATATTAATAAGCAGTTTCAATATTGTGAAATATTTAACAGGTGAAGCTTGAAGCTTTGCTCATTAGATTCATTTAAAAGCAAAGGCCATCTGAATCCTAGATAACAAGCATGGGGCTGGATGAACACAGCAGGTCAAGCAGCATCCTGCCATCTGAATCCTCCTGTGTTGTTAGATGCTGTGGAATTCACATCTGTCTCCAAAGCCTAATGTTCTGCAACATATGGAGATGTGTGCACAATGCACTTTGTTTGAATCACAAATCAGTATGCACACTAGAATACTCCAAGACTCAATATACAACAAAGTATAACAAGAACCTCAGCTATTCTAAGTATTGCTGATACATTAACGTTATTTAAGAAAATGATTATACTTGTTTTTAAGGCCATTGAATTCATGGTAAAAGGTCACATCATTCCATTCATAGGTGGAGATTTGATTGTTCTTCATTCCAGCGAAAGCATAGATCAGATGTGTACACAAGCAAGGGTCCACATTCTCTGGCTTGTACTTTGCTGCTCCTGATCTGTACTGAGCCCAGTTCGTAAAGTAACAAACCAGTCTGTAGGCAGAGCCTGTCATTGACGACAAATGACAATCAGCACAGAGTTTCTATTCATTCCATGAAATTTAAAAAAGCTTTAAAAGCACAAAGTCTTACCCAGTTCCAGGCACGCCAACAAGACCAATGCTGTAATGAAGAATATAGAATAAGTATCAATATTATGATTGACACATGATTAAAGGTTCAAGAATTCGCAACTTTGTCATTGTATAAATGACTGGGGACCACCAACAACTTTCCTTGATCAAACTCTGTCCCTCACTCTATACTGCACTTTTGTGAGATCATCGACAGACATTGAATTCATCACCTAGAGCCCTCATCTTAGTCCTGTCCCCATAGTTAATTTACATTATAAGAGAAATACATTTTGGACAATGGAGATAGGGATAGAATACAATCCCAATCCTGTGTCGTCGGTGCAGCACTCCTGCGCCTCGTGGCTCTACAGAAATTGAGTGTTTTTCCACGTTAAAGGTGCTACATAAATGTAAAATATTCACTAAATTGAAGTATTGGATGCAAACACAAAACCTAGCATTGATTACATGTGCCCATAATTTTGCTGCACATTTTTTAAGATAACTAGTGCATTTAATCTACAGGCTCAAAGGGTGTAAAGTGAGTTATAGTTTAAATTTTATAGTGAATGATTTTATGTAGGGGCGGCACAGCGGCTCAGTGGTTAGCACTGCTGTCTCACAGCACCAGGGACCCAGGTTTGATTCCAGCCTCAGGCACCTGTCTGTGTGAAGTTTGCACATTCTCCCCGTGTCTGCGTGGGTTTCCTCTGGGCGCTCTGGTTTCCTCCCACAGTCCAAAGATGTGCAGGTTAGGTGGATTGGCCATGCTAACTTGCCCGTAGCATTCAGGGAGGTGTAGGTTAGGTGGGTTGTTGGAGGGGTGGGTCTGGGTGGGATGCTCTGAGGTTCGGTGTGGACTTGTTGGGCCAAAGGACCTGTTTCCACACTGTAGGGATTCTATGAAAATATAGCAACAGAATATTTCATTACAACTAGACACCAAATTGCCATTTTTGTCTGAGATTCCAACTTTTCAATTTATACATCTACTTAAGCTTCTGAAACTATTGGCATATACGTTTAAATGACAATTGCTGTAAAACCTTCTTTCAAGTTGTCATAAATCATAAATCAATTGATTTAGTTTAAGAAACCAACAATATCAAGCTATAGATGGATCAATTTTCAATTGCCCATTAATGCGATATTAGGATTTCCACAATTTGCCATGTCGTGCACTATACTTGATGGATAATGGAATCTTACTGCACTAAAAGGAGGCCTTTTAGCCCATTTTGACTATGCTGGCTTTTTCAAAGAGTTTGCTTAGTCCCACTGCCTCTGCTCATTGCTCAATTTCCTGAACTTTCTCTTTGAACAGGAACACTCCCAATAAGATTATTGGATTATTCTATTCAATTAATTGTGGATGTAATCCAGGGAAATGAACAGAAATTGAAATGCCCAATGACTTTCTGACTACATTCCTGCAAACGAAAACTTCTCAGGAAATCACTCCACCCTTGATCAATGTGGTTGTATGGTATTCCTTCGCCATTTTAACCAGTTAATTCTCCTGAGATTTGTGGTATTGCAAGTGTTCCACACAAAGTGATTTCTTGCAGCGCTGCAGCTACCACTCACTGTAATCTAACTCTATTCACTTGCATTAACTTCACCATCAGTTAACAACAGGAACAGCTAAGTCTGAGAATTAACAATGGTTGTTCATTGATACACTTATACATTGATGTCATTTTGCATCACAGCCAAAGCAATCGAATGCACAGCATTGTCATGGAGCATTTTGTGGAGGAGTAGGAGATGGATAATCCAATGAGTCATTTGCAGTGCACTTGACAGCATGCTTCCAGCAATAAGCTAACATCAGGTACTTCAGCCAAGAATCAATTCCTTCACAATTAGACTTGATTCTGAAGAAGGTATCTTCACTTTGTTCTATTTCTTCTTTGAATCCTAAGGCTGGATTTACAAAGAAAAGTCCCAGAGTATCAGAGGTAATAACTGGTAATACTAGCTTACCTGTTCCAAGTAGAAGCTTTGCCATCTTGCAGCTGGTGAGTTGTCAGCATCAACTCTCACTTTTATACCCTGGGCTTATCATTCATGGTAAATAAGCCCATTCGTCATTAGCCTTATCACTGGATGAGCGTCAGTCACAATGGAAAAGTAATATTCCTTATCTTACCTTCAGAATATTATTTTTACCTTCTCATGAATAACAACTTATCCCCTGTGCAATGTCATCTAGATTGTTGATGTTCTTTATAACCCCAATCCTGCTAGTGTACTTGGAACAGGGGCCTGGAAATGTGTGAGGAAAGTTGAGTAGCACATGCTGTTTTAACCTGGGATCAAAAATAATGATGAGTAAGTCTGGATCTTCCTGTTGGTTCGGGTCATATTGGGATGTGCAAGTCCGGACCTGGTGAATGAAACCACTGGGCAATTTGAAAATCAAACATTGATCATGCAAGATGTGCAGGGTCCTAATTTAAATGAATTATTTCCTACCTTTCAATGTTTCCAATGCGTGCTTTAGGGATTTTAACTAATAAAGCAAAGGATGCACTTTCAGCCAGAATAGTGTAATTTCTAGCCTCACATATTGCCTGTATTGTCTGAAAAATGATTTGCTAAGCAACCTAATTGCACAGTCAGAAAATCCTGCAACCTTTTGATTATTAAATCAGGATATCAATCAAGATACACACAACAATATGTACAGCTAAAGATAAGGTAAATGTGTGTGCCAGAAAAAGGTGGATGATCAAAATGAAGGATGTTGAACAAATGCAAGAATGCCAAATTGCAAACGTTCACAACACAGGGCACTCAAGCTCCAGGATAAATCAACAAAACTGCAAGCTGCCACTTCCTACAAACTAAGGGGGTGGCTATGGGCACCCACATGGGCCTGAGCTATGCCTGCCTCTTTGTAGGATACGTGGAACAGTCACTTTTCCACTGCTACACTGGATCAAACCCCCACCTCTTTCTCCACTACATTGATGACTGCTGCCTCATGCTCCCATGAGAAGCTTGAACAGTTCAATAACTTTACTAACACCTTTCACCCCAACCTCAAATTCACTTGGACCATCTCCAATAACTATCTCCCCTTCCTGAACCTCTCCATCTCCATTTTTGGTAACAGCCTGAACACCAACATCTATTTCAAGCCCACTGACACCCATGGCTACCGGGATTACATCTCCTCTCACCCACCCTCCTGCAAGAATGCGATCCCTTACTCCCAATTCCTCTACCTCTGCTGTATTTGGTACCAAGATGAAGCATTCCACTCCTGGACATCCCAGATGTCTTCCTATTTCAAGGACTGCAACTTCCCCCTCATTGATTGAAAATCCCTCAACCGCATCCCTTACATTTCCCGCACTTCTGCCCTCAAACCCCCTCCCACCAATAAAAATAAAGACAGAATCCCCCTTGTCCTCACATATCACCCCACCAACCTCCGCATCCAGCATATCATTCTCCGCCACCTGCAATCCAATCCAACGACCAAAGAGATATTTCCCTCCACACCCCTATCTGCTTTTTGTATGGACTCCTCACTCTGCGACTCCCTCAACCGCTCCATGCTCCCCACTAAACCCACCACCCCCAGCACCTTTCCCTGCAACCACTGGAAGTGCTACACCTACTGCTACACCTACCCCCTCACCTTTAGTTAAGGCCCAAAGCAAACTTTTCATATGCATCAGGAATTCACCTGTACATCCTCCAACCTGATCTACTGTATCCTTTGCTCCCGATGTGGCATCCTCTACATCCGTGAGACCAAGTGCAGACTCAGGGACTGTCTTGTGGAGCATCTGCGCTCTGTATGCAACAAATGACAACACTTTCCGGTCTCCAAACATTTTAACTCCCCCTCCAACTCCCTTGATGACATGTCCATCCCAGGCCTCCTCCAGTGCCACAATGACACTATACGCAAACTGGAGGAACATCTCATATTCGGTCTTGGGAGCCAACAGCCCGATGGCTTTAACACAGAATTCACCAGTTTTAAAATCTCCCCAACTCCAGCCTCGTCCCATGTGCAAAGCTCCCTCTCATCCCCACCTCCATGACTTGACACAATTTGGATTATCCAAATAATTTGTCAGATAGGCTCAAATCATGGTGATAACAAAGATTGTCAGTTCAGATTTACAATTCACATCATGGCTAGTTTGTTGGTAAAGCTATCATATTTAACACCACCTCTCTGCTTTTACCCCAGAGCCTTGTAAATACTTTTCCTTCCAATATTTATCCAATTCTCTTCCGAATGTTTCCATTGGAGCTGTACCTGCTACTGTATCAGATAGTGCACTCCTGATCCAGTTGACCCAAATCTTCCAATACCCTATTTCTGATCCAAATCAGTCTAAAGATCAACTGTTTACCTTGCCCAAATTTTCCAACTAAGTAGGTATTATTAGAACAGACTATAGCACAAAACATATCCCTTTTTCTCAGGAATAGCTAGCTTTAAATTGTCCACATTTAAAGATTCCAAAGTCCCCCTGACAACTACTATGAGAAGGTAGGTGTGAAAGGTAAGTGGGTGAAGGAGTATGGTGGCAGGAAGGTAAAGGGATAGTGTGCCTGGCATATTAGGAAATAGGATGTCGTTATATGACAAAGTAAGGTGGTAGGTAAGTGGTTGAGAGAGTAGGGTAACTTGGGCAAAGGGATAGTGTACTTGATGAGTGAGGGGGTATAGTGTCATGTTAATGAAGGAGTAAGGCAGCAAATAATTGGATGAGGAGACAGCATGTAAGATGGGTAAGCAGGTAGTGTCAGAGGACGTAGGTGGGTAATGTGCCAAGTGGTTGGAGAGTGGCGAAACAGGTGACTAAGGAGTTAGTGGGTCAAGTGAGTAAGTGAAGGAGTAAGGTGGGTAAATGAAGGGGTAGGGTTATGGATGGTGGGTGGGTGATGGGGAAGGACAGCAGGTGGATGAAGGAGTACAGGTAAGTGGATGAGAAGTAGCATGTGTCAGGTGTTGGGACATTGGGTAAGAAATGTTCTGGTGTTTGATGGAGGTGTGGTTGGGTATGGGGGATGTCAGATATCAGTGCAGCAGAATATCAGTGGGGGGATTTGTTTTATACTCAGAGTTGGCTTTAATTCTTCAGTCTTCCTGGTTAACTACTAAATTAATTAGCTATTAAGTTATTAACTATTATTTTAACTATTAAGATAGGTAAGTCAGAATTTTCTAAACTCTTCAACTCTAATTCAGAGTTGGGAACTTTTGGAACGGGTTCCAATCATTGGGTCATTGCCCATCAGAAGTTCAAATTTCCAGGGAAATTCCTACGTGATAGACATGTCAAAACTTCCAAGAGATCCCAACATGTACTTTTCAGGAACTCAAAAGTTTGGACCAGAATATCCAAAAACAGTTTCATCCTGACAGAGATAACAAGGCGTAGAGCTGGATGAACACAGCAGGCCAAGCAGCATCAGAGGAGCAGGAAGGCTGACGTTTCGGGCCCAGACCCTTCTTCAGAAAAAAATTTTTCTGCACCTTGTTGTCTCAGATTCTCCAGCATCTGCAGTTCCTACTATCTCATTCTGACAGCTTTGTTTTGCTGGTTGCTGACTGCCTACCTTTCAATTGTCTCACTATCACATTGGACCTATTGGCCATTTATGCCTGGAGGATTTTTTCATGTATCACTGAACATTATGTTTTCAGAATTAATAATGAAGCAGCGTAACATACTTTACCCGTTTTCAAGATGGAGTTAAAATACTCAATTCAATTCCTATTACATGGACCAGACAATGGCACTGTCATACGTCAAGACTTTTTTCTTAGAAGCATTATTATTTCAAATTGTTTGGACAACTATTCAGCAATGAAATCTATTGGAGAGTTGTATATGTTATAAGTAAAATGCTACTGTTATGATATGGCTGATCCTTTAGACATGCAACATTTTTATCCTTTCAGGATACATTGCAAGTAGCAGACTTCCTCACAGTGATACAAACATAGTTGTACAACTCTAGAGTCAGACCCTTGGAATAGCAAGTACTGGAGATGGCTTCACCACTACAGTAATTCAGAAACATTGCATTTCATGGCCTTTGCTCCAAAATCCTGGATATAAATACTCATCAAAAGTCTGCCCATGACAAAGGCAAATACTGTGAATGCCGGAAACTGGAAATACAAGGAATGAGTTACATTAAGATGATGCCTTTCTAAAAATACCCAGTAGGTCAAGCAGTATCTGTGAAGATAGGAATGTCCCTGAGATTTTACCACTCCTGGGTCACACATAAAAGAGGTTTTAAGCAAGTCAGAAGTCAGCTGCCAAATTCTGAAATTTAAAGGTCCTAACAGTCACTTTGATAACTGTTATCAAACGGAAAGCACACATGGTATGTGTGATGTTAGGGTGCTGGGAGGTTAATTTGTCAGGTGGGCAGGGTGCCAGCTAAGCAGTGTGCCAGCTAAGTACGGTAAGATATAAGGAGGTAGAATGCAAGGTGGGTAGGTGGTATTTCGTATTTAATATCATCAGAACCCTCAGAACTCTCCAGTTTAAGTGGAGACTTTTGGAGGTTTCCAAGCATGGAGAAATTGCTCAGTGGAGCCTTCAATTTCTGAGGAAATTCTTTTGGAGACTGTCATAATATGGACTCTGCTCTGATTTTGGGCTGGAATAATGAATGGCTGAACGTCAGAAAATCTGAGTCAGCCGTGCATTTTGTATTTAAATGTTGCAATGGCGTTGGTGGATTATAATCAGTATAGGTTAATGTTTCATTAATGTAATCATGATGAACACAGACTCATAGTGTTGAAGAGCCAGGAATAGTCTCAATGTTTCCTTTCCATGGTAGACTACTTGCTCTGACGTTGGTTTAATTTCTTGGAAAAGTTCTCTATTGGCTTTTCTGCTCCCAGCTCATAATCTTGCAGAAGGACTGCACCTACACCCAAGTCACCAGCGTCAATTGTTATTTTAAAATGTTTGGTAAAATCAAGAGGAGCTCACCGTGCTTCTCTGTTGCCTTGTGATTTAGTGCAGACACAAAGTCATGATGTTTGTCATGGTTTTCAGCAAGCAAGAGGATGGACACGTTGATGAATTATACCATATTATTTCAATGTCACACTGATACAATGTGCCAGCGGCACATGTGGTAAACACACTGCATAAACTACAACCAAATGGCCATGTCTCCAACTCACAGGGAAACAGTCCTCAACCCACTAGAGGGGGAATTCCGTCAGCCAGGGGATCACGCCACCACCAGTCAAGGTCATTATCTGATCTCAGGTCAGGGACTTAGATGCTGTCAGTTAGCCTCTTCGTGGGGTCAGAATCAGGAGCTATGTACCACTGCAGTCTGGGTAGTGGCACACGGTCCAACCTACAAGTCCAGTGCAATCAGTCAGTGAACACATGATAGCTCAGTTGTCAAGCTACACAGAGATCATCAGCCAGACACTCATAACTTAGAGCCGTTCAACCAAGCCAGCCAGGGAGTGTGTGCCACCGCCAGTCCTTGTGCTCACATCAATGCAAGTCAAGGGAGATTATCAGGAACTACTGCTGTGGTAGGGGAAGTTTTGTTTTATTCATTCACAGGATGTGAGCATCACAGGCTAGGCCAGCATTCATCACCCATCCCTAATTGCCCAGAGGGCAGTCGAGAGTCAACCACATTGCTGTGGGTCTGCAGATACATGTGTCCCAACCAGGTGAGGATAGCAGATTTTCTTCCCTGAAGGACATTAGTGAGCCAGATGGTTTTTTTTTCCAAAAATCATCAATGGTTTCGTTGTCATCAGTAGATTCTTAATTCCAGATTTTCTTTTTAATTTGAATTCAAATTCCACCATCTGCCATGGCATGATCCGAACACAGGTTCCCAGCACATTGGCTAAGTTTCTGGGCTAACAGTCGAGTGATAATGCCCCTAGATTATTGCCTCCCCTTCCAACAGTGGAAATTGGAGGCAGCAGGCTGGGATGCGGACAGGACAATAATTGTGATGGAAGACAATTTGCCATATAAAGATGAGAGATAATAGTGCATTGGAGAGCACAGGTTATTATGGGAGAAAGTCATTGATGGTCACAACCACCTTGTGCTCAGGGGACAGTGCAGTGTGATGGTTTGCATGACTAAACGAAGTTGTAGATATACAGCTCAAGGTGTAATGTTGGGAGATGAAGATAAACCATTAAGAGGGCATGTGTGGACGTTCAGTACTGATGGGGTTGGCAGAGTTGACAAGGTTCAGGGAGTCCCCTTGATTTCTAGGCTGAGCCCAAACATTACTCTGTCAAACACAACTTGCATTGCCTTCAATCCTGATCCTTCAAATACAGATGTCAAAGGAAATGGAAAATGGATGAGTAGGCAGCGTAACTGTTTTTCTTCTGACTGAGCATGGGGACCAACATGAATCATCATCACAGAACTATGTTAATGATTGGAGCAGGACATATGACCTATAGGTGTGGATGGCCATCCTATCACATCCCCCTGGGTCTTTTTACATTCAAAGCGATACATGCCAGGTTAATGCAATGTTTTTGCCTGTACTCAAATCCCAGTATCATTCTGGTGAATCTATCCTGCAACCCCAGTCAATTACCCCTCCTTTAGAGCGCTGTCTAGAATTGAACACAGCACCTCAAATGGCGTCTGATGGAGGGTTTAAACTAGTGTGGCAGGGGGTGTCGGACTCTGAATAAGAGAGGGGCCATCGAGAAGTCAGGGGAAAATACATTAGCCATCGAGATGAAGTTTACTATTCAAGATAGCAGGGGTCACATTAAAGGGGGGGAAAAGACTTTTGCTTTAAAATGTTTTTATTTCAACGCATGAGGCCTGACTGGTAAGGCAGATGAGTTTAGAGTATGGATTGCCTCTAGGAACTGGGATATTATAGACATAACAGAAACATGGCTGAGAGAAGGGCAGGACTGGAGCTCAACATTCCAGGAGACAGAAGCAACAAGTGTGGCAGAAGTACAAGTAAGTGAGGAGGGGGTGTTGCCCTTTTGATAAGGAAGGACATAACAATAGTGCTTACAGAGGATATTCTTAAGTGGTCATCAAATGAGGCCATATATTTAGAACTTAGAAAAAAGAAGGGGATAGTCACTCCGTTGGGACTGTATTATAGACCCCAAATAGCTAGCGGGTACTGGAGAAGTGGATGTGTAGAGAGATTGCAGATACCTGTAGGAATAAGAGATTAATATTGATTGGAGATTTAAATTTCCCCTGTATTGGCTGGGCTACCCACACTGTAAAAGGCCCGGACGGGGTGGAATTTGTCAAATGTGTCCAAGAGAGTTTCCTAAATCACTATGTAAAGGGCCCTATGCAGAAGGGTGCAACACTGGATCTACTCTTAGGAAATGAGGTTGGGCAAGTGACTAAAGTGTCAGTCAGAGAGCACTTTGTGTCCAGTGACCATAACTCTCTTAGTTTTAACATAGTTATAGAAAAGGTAGGACACGTCCACAGGTTAAGGTGCTGAACTGGAGCAGGACCAATTTTTGGGTCATTAGGCAGGATCTAGCAGCGGTCGATTGGGTGAGTCTGTTTAAAGGAAAAGGAATGAGTGGCAAATAGGAGACTTTTAAAAGTGTGATATCAAGAGTCCAGGGCTAGTATGGGTTAGGGTGAAGGGAAAAGCTGGCAGGTTTAATAATCCCTGGCTGATGAGAGACATTCAGGCTCTGGTCAGGAAAAAGAAGGCAACATACCTAAGGTTTAAGCTATCGGGCTCAAGTGAGTCCCTAGGTGATTATAAATAGTGTACGAGCGCACTTAGGAGGGAAATCAGAAGCGCAAAAACAGGGTATGAGATGGATCTGGTAGATAAGTTTAAAGATAATCCCAAGAGGTTCTATAGCTATATTAAGAATAAGAGGGTGGCTACGGAGACAATAGGTCCCCTTAAAGATCAGCACGGCTGTCTATGTGTGGAACCACTGGAGATGGGAGACATTTTTAATGAATATTTCTCCTCAGTGTTTACTGGGGAGCGAATCATGGATGCTAAGGAAATTAGGGAAACAAGTGGGGATGTTTTAGACCACATAGGTATTAACAGAGCGGAAGTTTTGTCAGCCTTAAAGTGCATTAAGGTGGATAAATCCCCTGGGCCTGATCAAGTCCATCCTCAGATGTTGTGGGAGGCTAGGGAAGAAATTACAGAGGCCCTTGCAGAGATTTTTGCTTCATCTTTAGCCACTGCTGAATGTCCAAAAGACTGGAGGGTGGCGAATGTTGTTCCTTTGTTTAAGAAAGGTAGTAAAGACAAGCCAGGGAACTACAGGCCACTGAGCCTGACATCAGTGGTAGGCAAGTTTTTGGAAAGGATACTGAGGGACAGGATCAACCTACACTTAGATAGTCAAGGTCTGATTCGGGATAGTCAGCATGGATTTGTGCACTGGAAGATCTGTCTGACAAATTTTTAGACTTTTTTGAAGAGGTAATCAAGAGCATAGAAGAGGGTAGGGAAGTGGATGTTGTCTATATGAACTTTGGTAAGGCCTTTGACAAGGTTCCGCATGGCAGGCTATTTAGGAAAGCCAGGTTGCATGGGATCCAGAGAGACCTAGCTAATTGGATACAAATTTGGATCGGTGGTAGGAAGCAGAGGGTGATGGTTGAAGGCTGTTTCTCAAACTGGAGGCCTGGGACTTGTGTTGTGTCTCAGGGGTCAGTACTGGGACCTTTGTTATTTTTTATTTACATAAATGATCTGGATGTGTATGTACGAGGCATGATTGGTAAATTTGCAGACAATATAAAATTAGGATGAATAGTTGATAGCAAGGAAGGTTATTAAAAATTACAAAGGGATCTTGATCAGATGGGAAAGTGGGCTGAGGATTGGCAAATGCAATTCAATGCTGTTAAGTGTGAAGTGTTGCATTTTGGAAAGTCAAACCAAGGTAGGACTTATACAGTAAATGGTAAGGTCCTGAGGAGTATTGTGGATTAGAGGGACCTAGAAGTACAAGTACATAGTTTGTTGAAAGTGGCGTCACACGTTGATATGATGGTGAAGAAGGCATGTAGCATGCTGACCTTCATCAATCGAGGCATTGAGTATGGGAGTTGAGACGTTATGTTACAGTTGTATAAGTCGTTGAGGAGGTTGCACTCAGAGTATTGTATACAGTTTTGGTCACCATGTTAGAGGAAAGACATAGTTAAACTGGGAAGTGTGCAAAGAAGATTTACGAGGATGTTGCCAGGACTAGTAGGCCTGAGTTACAGAGAGAAGTTAGCCAGGATAGGACTTTATTCCTTGGAACGTAGGAGAATGAGGGGTGACATAACTGAGGTGTATTAGAATATGAGGGGCATAGATAGGATGAATGGGTATAATCCTTTTCCGGGGATGGGAAATTGAAAACCAGACGGCATAGGTTTAAGGTGAGAGGGGAAAGATTTAAGAAGGACCTGAGGGGCATACTCAAACAAGCACACACTTAGGTTTGTTTCAACTGGGTTTTGTTTCAACAAGGAAGCAACGTGTCTTCTGTTTAAAATGCTGGAAGTAGCAGGTTTATTTCTCTCCCTACACCTCTTATGTTTTTATTTCCAATTTCCAGCATTCACATTATCGCAAGTCTACATACTCAGCATGGACTCAATGCGCTAAATGTCTTCTCTTTGTACAGTAAGGAGCTAATGATTTTGGGGTTTTTTTTGCGTTAAATTCTATTTAGACTGTCATATATCATATACAACACTTCTGATTTTACTGCTGGCACTTATGGTAAATAGAGATGATACTGCATACTTTCCAGTGTACAAGTTGTGGAAATATTATGGTAAAATTTAGTAAAAGGGTATTACTTGTTCAGTTGAATTTATGTCTAATTTGTACGTAACCTTGGAATCATACAGTGCTAGACAGTAAATTGTGTCTATGTTGATTCTTTGAAAAACCTAACAATCATCCCCTCCTCTTTATCCATTGCTGCATTCTTCCATTATTAATTATATATCCAATTCCCTTTCGACTTGGATGGTACTGAATCTGCTTCTACCATTTTATCATATCTTTTCTGGTTTCTTCGTCAATTACCTGAAATCAGTTCCTTCCTGTTTAATCTATCAAAACCTTCATGATTTTAAACAGCTAAATGAAACCTCCTCTGAACCATCTCTCATTTAAGGAGGACAACCCCAGTTCATCTCGTCTCTACCATAACTGTGTTTCATCTCTGGTAACATTATAGGAAATTTCCTCTGCACCCTCTCTAAGGCCTTAACATCCTTCCCAAAGTTCCCAGAAGTGGCCCACTTGGGTCCTGGCCATATTTTGTAAGCATATGTTTGGTGACATCAATAATCTGATGACAATTGTTGGCTGTACATAGAGTCATAGAGCTGTACACCATGGAGACAGACGCTTCGGTCCAACTCGTCCATGCTGACCAGATATCCTAAATTAGTCTGGTCTTATTTGCCAGCATTTGGCCCATTTGCCTGAAATCCCTTTCTAGTCATATACCCATCCAGGTGCCTTTTAAATGTTGTAATTGTACCAGCTGCTCACTGTCAATTATTTCTAACTGCATGTGCACAAATTTTATTCAATATTATGCTGATTTTCAGAAGTTACTTTTATTACACTATATACCCTGTCATTTTTCTTTTCCATTTTTAAGTATTTGCAACTCTATATTAGCTATATTTATGAGAAATATTGCAGTTAGCACTCAGGTGCTTGAGTGTCAGCAAGTGCTGCCATTTTGTAAAGGCTTGGCCTAACTTACTTGCTTTTGTACTCTGTGGGCAATATGTTCCCAGACTCTAAATGACAAAACTGGAATCATGACATTCTTGCCATCAAGGGAGAAAAGTAAGCTGCTGGTATGTAGCTTAGTGCAGCAACATATCCAACTCCTTGACTGGCCATTGCTGGCGACCATGACAAGCTTCCTGACAAGAAAGATTTTGCACACAAGGGTTTAATAGATTCTGAGCAGCAACAGGCCTATTTGGATATATTAACATCTCAATATTACCTAATTTCACTTCATTTGTTTTCCTTGGTAAGTTAGAGATACTAGACAGTGACAATTGATACTTGAAAATCACACTATTCACCTGCAATTCACCAATGTCTACTTCAAGTATCCATCTTGGCCAGCATTCTCCACTATTACAGGGCATATTCCATGTGCAGCAACCAAATGCATCCTCCATCCAGTGCAGTGCATCATCATGGTACCTCTCCAACACACTCACTGATCTCCACATCAATACTGCATCTTGGAGTTCACTGGTACCTTTCATCGCAATGTTGCTGCCAGGGCACTTTGCACGCAGTGACAGGCACCCATCTCATGCACCAAAACAAGGTGAGTCTTTGAGCTGTTAGCTTGCTCTCTTACTACTCATCCAAATTGTGCTTACTTGAATGCTAACAGCATTTCTGGCTTGCCTTGCATTTTTGCGCTTTGCCACCTCATTCAGATCTTACAAACACACTGCACTTGTATCTTCCCATGCATTTGAGAGCAAACACAAAGTCAGGAAGCTTATCATGGATGTCAGCAATGATCATTCAATGTCACATCTGCAGTATGTGTTTCAACAATACCAATGTCTCCATGTCTAGGAAGAGTCGTTCTTGGTCCATTCAAGGGGGCTGTTGTCAGTCAGTGTGTACCAGCAGAGACAAAAGTATCATCTAATATCAATCCAGGGGCTAGGACTAGGTCAATTGGTTGCTCGGGGCATTCAGGGTCAAGGGTTCCATATCACCACAGTCTGGGGAGTGGGTCATGGTTAGTCCTGCAGGTCCAGTGCAGCCACTTAGAGGAGTAGTGAAAGTTGAATTCACTGGAGCTCACAGAGAGAAACCTTCCAGGAAACTTCCCCAAAATTGACACTTAGCCAATTTTGAGAAAATTCAGTCTTCTATTTCTATTATTATAGGGAAAGAGTCAATTTCTCTTTTGAAAAATCTTACTGGTCAAATGTGTTACCTTCAAAAACTTGTGAATGTCCACCCACAGACCTTACTGTTCTTACAGATCCTCCTGCACATAATTTTCCTATAAATACACACATGAATAAGTACACAATACTGGGTTAGATCAATCACTTAGATCACCTGTAAGCAGAATTTAACTTTAGTAAGTTAATAATGCTTCACTAAGTAAAAGCATCTCCACTTTTTACTCAAATGTTTTCAGCACTGTCATTCTTCGTAGTTGAAAACAAAATAGTAGGTCTTCATGGGTACTCATGTTGACACACATCAATAATTAAACAGTAAAACAATCTTACCTTCCAAATGTTTGCTATAAAGTTTTTTTGGTTGGGTTAAAAGAATAACGGTGTGCTATTGTTTTATAATGAGTATTTCTCACACACTTGCCATTAAAAATTAATTTATATATAGTAGTATTATAGTCAATGTGTGTGTTAAATTCCATTTACTCCAACTGATCATTCGTTTGCACAGTATTTGGTACTGCAGAGCACCAGCCTATTGGCATCTGTTCAACCAATAGGAGTGGAAACTTCCTTTCTCTTAGCGGAAAGCTCTCTGACCTGGCCTTTGAAGTGGGCAGTGCCAGGTCAGCACAGCTGGAAGCTTGTGTACGATTACATCAGATCACAAGTACATCTTGCTGGCTGGGATCACGCAAGGCCAGATTTGGACTTATAACAGCAATTTTGTTTTTCAACATCAAGGAAGGGGACTTGACACTCCTGCTCCTATTCTATTAGCATATTGAAGTAATTGCTAATGAAAATTATTCCAAAGTGGAGATTTGAGGCCAAAACATTGAAAGCAATTAAGGGTCATTAGTGATATTAATACTAAAAGACAGGAGGGACAAAACATGCGAACATGATGAGATTTTCTTATGAGGAGCTAATGTGGTCAAATTGTGATGAACTAAATGACCTTCTTCAATGCTAGAGCCTCCACGATACTGTCTGTTATTCAAATAGTGTTATAGTGCCATTTGGATTATGCCTCATGCATTAGAATACAGATGCACTTGGAAACTCAATATATAAACACATGTTTATGCAGATATCAGTCAGTAAAGCCCTTTATGTAATGGCCAAAGATCATGCAAATCAATAATTAACACATGAAAGTCCAATCAAAATAACAAACACATCTCTATTCTATGTTACCAGTAACTGCATGATACGGAGAAAAATGTGATGTTGACAAAAATAAGTCTTGCATTCTGTTTGAAGAACATATTTACAAAGCAAAATGAGAATTTCCTGAGCTGTAGAAGCAAACTTAAAATACAAATAAAAGATTTTGATGCTGGAGGTACCTTTAAGTGGATTTCATCCATAGGGTTCACCTGCATGTGAATGGGGTGGGGGGTGGCTGGAAATGTTGAAAATTCTGACAACTTCTAACATCCATCTCATGTGAACATTAGCAAAGGAATAACTGAAAGAAATGACCCCTCCTCCCTAGCAGTGAAATATCAAAAATGGAATCAAAATGGACCGTAACCAGAGTGGAAGTAGATCTTGCTCCAAAACACCTGTATATTGCATTATTCTCAAAAAATGCATAAATTTGGGGATCATGTTCTTGATGTGCTGTTTGCTCAGTGAGTTTTATTTAGTTTTTCATCTCACTCTGATAATCTTTGTTACTTAATAAAAAAAAGCATTAGATAGTGTATGGGTATGTGTGTGAAAATATATTTCTGTTCAGACTATTTGTAAGAAAAATCTAGTTTCAGGAATGGATGAATACAGTTGAATTGATAATGAAATTTTTACGTGTGGAACCCCAGGTGATGGCCGAGGTGCTCAATGAATATTTGTCCTCTGTGTTTACCGTGGAGAAAGACATGAAGACTTGGGAACTTGGGGAAGTTCGTGGCAATGTCTTGGGAACAGTCCATATCACAGTAGAGAAGGTGTTGGAAGTATTAGAATGTATGAAGGTGGATAAATCTCCTGGTCCTGACCAGATATATCCAAGAACTCTGCAAAAGTCTAGAGAAGTAATTGCGGGGGCCCTGGCTAATATATTAGCATCATTGTTAGCCACAGGTGAGGTCCCAGAGGACAGAAGGGTAGTGAATGTGGTGCCTTTATTCAAGAAGGGCTGCAAAGATAAACCTGGGAATTTTAGACCAGTAAGTTTTACATCAGTGGTAGGTAAGTTACTTGAGAAGTTTCTGAGGGATATGATATACATGCATTTAGAAAGTCAGGGTTTGATGAGGATTAGTCAGCATGGCTTCATGTGTGGGAAATCATGCCTCACAAATTTGTTAAGAGTTCTTTGATGAAGTGACCAAAAAGGTTGATGAGGGCAGAGCGGTAGACATAGTCTATATGGATTTCAGTAACGCCTTTGATAAGCTTCCACATGGTAGGCTGCTCTGGAAGGTTAGATCGCAGGGAGAGTTGGCAAATTGGATACGCAATTGGCTTGATGGTAGGAAGCAGAGAGCCGTAGTGGAAGGATGCTTGTCGGACTGGAGGCTGTGCATAGTGGTGTGCCTCAGGGGTCGGTGCTGAACCCATTGCTGTTTGTTATCTATATCAATGATTTGGATGAGAATGTACAAAGCATGATTAGTAAGTTTGCAGATGACACCAAAATAAGCATTGTTGTGGACAGTGAGGAAGGTTATCAGAAATTGCAGCAGGATCTTGATCAGCTGGGGAAGTGGGCTGAGAAATGGCAATTGGAGTTTAATACAGATATGTGTGAGGTGTTGCATTTTGGAGAATCAAATCAAGGTAGGAGTTTCATGGTGAATGGTAGGGCCTTAAGGAGTGTAGTGGAACAGAGGGACCTTGGAGCTCAGGTGTAAGGTTCTCTGAAAGTGGAGCCATAGGTAGACAGGGCAGTGAAGAAAGCTTATGGCACACTGGCCTTCATCAGTCAGGGCATTGAGTATAGAAGTTGGGAAGTTATGTTGCAGTTGTACAGGATGTTGGTGAGGCCACACTTGGAGCATTGTGTTCAGTTTTGGTCACCTTGCTATAGGAAGGATGTTATTAAACTGGAAAGAGTGCAGAAGAAATTGACAAGAATGTTGCCAGGACTCAAGGAACTGAGTTATAGGGAGAGTTTGGACAAGCTAGAACCTTTTTCTTTCGAGTGTAGGAGACTGAGGGGAGATCTTATAGAAGTGTATAAGGTCATGAGAGGCATGGATAGGGTGAATGTACGCAGTCTTATTCCCAGAGTTGGGGAATTGAGGACTAGAGTTTAAGGTAAGTTTAAGGTAAGAGGGAAAGAATACATGGGAACCTGAGGGGCAACTTTTTTTACACAGAGGGTGGTACAGATATGGAATGAGCTGCCAGCAGAAGTGGTTGAGACGGGTACATTAACAACATTTAAAAGGCATTTGGACAAATACATGGATAGGAAACATTTAGAAGGATATGGGCCAAATGCAGGGAAATGGGATTAGCGTGGATGGGCATTTTGGTCAGCATGGACCAGTTTGTGCCGAAGGACCTGTCTCCGTGCTGTGGGACTCTGACTCTCTGACTCTAAATAAAATGTAAGCAAAAATAATACTTGATAAAGAAATTAAAAAATACAAAATAATCAGATTCCTATATGATTTGATTATTTTATTTTGCTACTTCAGTCATTATTTTTAATTGAGACAAACTCTTAAAGTCAAATGTGTTGTTTGTTCTTCATTCATTCTATAATTAAGTTTATTTTGTATTTCTGATGTTGACTCATTGGAAAGCTGGCAAAAAGTAAATAGCTTATCATTGTTTAACTTCATAAATTGGCCGAGCAACCCAGTCAGTTGTACCAATCATTACAAAGTCTCAAAGAAACGAAACTGGGCAGATCACCTAGGCACTAGAAAAGACAATGGCAGAAACAGCCTGTCGACCATGCAAAGTTCCCCTCACTAACATCTGGGGTTTAATGCCAAAATTGGGTGAGCTGTCTCACACTAGTTGAGCAACAGCCTGACATAGTCATCCTCACAGAATCATATCTTACAGACAATGTCCCAGACACCACCATCACCATCCCTGGATATGTCCTGTCCCACCAGCAGGACAGACCCAGCAGAGGTGGGAGCTCAGTGGTATACACTCAGGAGGATGTGGCTCTGGGAATCCTCAACATTGACTGCGGATCCCATGAAGTCGCATGGCTTCAAGTTAAACATGCGCAAGGAAACCTCCTGCTGATTACCACATACCGTCCTCCCTCAGCTGACGAATCGATATTCCTCCATGTTGAACAACACTTAGAGGAAGCACTAAGGATGGAAAGGGGCCACAATGTACTCTGGGTGGGGGATTTCAATATCCACCAGCAACAGTAACTCGGCAGCACTCCTACTGATTGAGCTGTTCGGGTCCTAAAGGACATCGCTGTTAGACTGGGTCTGCGGCAGGTAGTGAGGGAACCAACAAGAGGGAAAAACATACTTGACCTCATCCTTACTAATCTGCCAACTGCAGTTGCATCTGCCCATGACAGTATTGGTAAGAGTAACCATCACACAGTCTTTGTGGAGATGAAGTCCTGCCCTCACATTGAGAATAACTTCCATCATGTTGTGTAGCACTGTCACCGTGCTAAATGGGACAGACTTTGCACAGATCTAGCAACTCAAGACTGGCATCCATGAGGCGCTGTGGGCCATCAACAACAGCGGAACTGTACTCCAGCACAATCTGTAATGTCATGGCCCAGCATATCCCCCACTCAACCATTACCATCAAGCCAGGGGATCAACCCTGGTTCAATGGAGAGTGCAGGACGGCATGTCTGGAGCAGCACCAGGCATACCTGAAGATGAAGTATCAACCTGGTGAAGCCACCAAACAGGACTACTTGCACACCAAACAGCAGAAGCAGCAAGTGATAGACAGAGCTAAGCAATCCCATAACCAACGGATCAGATCTAAGTTCTGCAGTCCTGCCACATCCAGTCATGAATGATGGTGGGCAATTAAACAACTCACTGGAGGTTCGGGCTCAACAAATATACCCATCCTCAATAATGGAAGGGCCCAGCACATCAGTGCAAAAGATAAGGCTGAACCATTCACAGTAATCTTCAGCCAGAAGTGCCGAGTGGATGATCCATCTCGGCCTCCACCAGTGGACCCCAGCATTACAGACACCAGTCTTCAGCCAATTCGGTTCACTCCACGTGATATCAAGAAACAGTTGGAGACACTGGATACTGCAAAGGCTACGGGCCCTGACAACATTCCGACAATAATATTAAAGTCTTGTGCTCAGAACTTGCCGCTCCCCGAGCCAAGCTGTTCCAGTACAGTTACAACATTAGTACCAACCCGACAATGTGAAAAATTGTCCAAGTATGTCCTGTACACAAAAAGCAGGATATATCCAACCAGGCCAATTACCGCCCCATCAGTCTCCTCTCGATCATCGAAAGTGATGGAAGGTGTCATCAGCAGTGCTATCAAGCAGCACCTGCTCGGCAATAACCTGCTCAGAGATGCCCAGTTTGGGTTCTGCCAGGGCCATTCAGCTCCTGACCTCATTACACCCTTGGTTTAAACATGGACATAAGAGCTGAATTTCAGAGGTAAGGTGAGAGTGACTGCCCTTGATATCAAGGCTGCATTCAACTGAGTGTGGCATCAAGGAGCCCTGGCAAAACTGGAATCAATGGGTATCAGGGGCAAACGCTCCGGTGGTTGGAGTCTTACCTGACACATAGGAAGATGGTCATGGTTGTGCGAGGTCAATCATCTCAGCTCCAGGACATCTCTGCAGGAGTTCCTCAGGGTGGTGTCCTAGGCCCAACCATCTTCATCTGTTACATCAATGACCTTCTCTCCATCATAAGGTCAGAGGTGGGGATGTTCGCCGATGATTGCACAATGTTCAGCACCATTCGCGACTCTTCAGATACTGAAGCAGTACATGTTCAAATGCAACAAGATCTGGACAATATCCAGACGTGGGCTGACAAGTGGCAAGTGACATTCACACCACACAAATACAATGCTATGACCATTACCAATAAGAGACAATCTAACCACCATCCCTTGACGTTCAATGGCGTTACCATCACTGAATCCCCCACTATCAAAATCCAGGGGTTACCATTGACCAGAAATTCAACTGGACTCACCACGTTAACACAGTGGCTGCAAGACCAGGCCAGAAGCTAGGAATACTGCAGCGAGTAACGCATCTCCTGACTCCTCAAAGCTTGTCCACTATCTACAAGGCACTAGTCAGGAGTCTGATGGAATACTCCCCACTTGCTTGGATGGGTGCAGTCTCAACAACACTAAAGAAGCTTGACAATATCCAAGACATCGCAGCCCGCTTAATTAGCACTATATCCACAAGCATCCACTCTCTCTGCCACCGAAGCTCAATTGCAGCAGTGTGTACTATTTTTAATATGCACTGCAGAAATTCACCAAAGATCCTCAGACAGCACCTTCCAAACCCATGACCACTTCCACCTCCAAGTTCCCGTCCAAGTCACTCACCATCCTGACTTGGAAATATATCACTGTTCCTGGAATTCCCTCCCTAATAGCATTGTGGGTCAACCCACAGCAGGAGGACTGTAGTGGTTCAAGAAAGCAGCTCACCACCACCTTCTCAAGGGCAACTTGGAATGGACAAGAAATGCTGGCCAGCCAGCGACGCTCACATCTCACAAATGGATAGAAAGAAAAATGACATTTTAATATTAACCCATTGGCACACAATATATTTACATATCTCAGGCATTCCAATTTGACAACTCAAGGATATGATTTCAAATGAGATCCCAGAACTGGCTCAGAAGTTGATTAATACCTCTTATGACTTAATATGCCCCGATTATTCATAGTGGTTCAGAATTTAAGAACACGTTGCACTGAAATTGAGAGAAAATTAACATCCTAATTCAGTTGGCTGAACAGTGGTTTGCCGATGCTGAGCGATGACAACAGCATGGGTTCAATTCCCCTACCTACTGAGGTTACCATGAAGGACTTTCCTCCTCAACTCTTCCCTCACCTGAGGCATGGTGATGCTCATGTTAAACCACCGCATGTTGTATGAATCTAATGAGAGAGCAGCCTATGTCCAGCAGGACTATGGCAACACTATCTTATTCCTACAAAGATAAATTCCTGCACTTGAAATTGTACTTTTGTTGACTTTGGTTTTGTTCCCAAATTTACTATGCTATTCCTAACCAAGAATAGGAATTATTGGCAAGTGTCTGTCAGTTCCTATATAGGAAATTTATTTGTGAAGTAACTCCAGTGTCTCCATCTCAGACACTTTCAATTTTCAGTTCTCACACCTTGATATTGAAACAAACGCGAGAATGACCATAATAGAGTTGGTCAAATTTGAGAAATAGCTGCCTTATTGTAAAATTAACTCTATAAAATTGATTGAAAGTCATGCTCGTGTAGGTATAAATATCAGCATATATCTGTTTGGTCAAATAGCCAGCAGAAACAATAGTTTCTATGATGTATATTTAATGTAATACTCATCTTAAATAAAAACTTTTAACATTTATTTTGACTTTGTTTTTGTTTTATTCATTCATCTTCTCTTTCTCCAAACTGATGCATTCTTTTTTCCATTATTATAAATAACTTGTAAGCTATTCTAATATTTCTGCTACTTCTTTGCTTTAAAAACATGCTGATTTCAGGTTTTCTTCTGAGCTCAGAACTGCCAAACACTTTCTTAACCACCCTACCTATATGTGATGCAAACATCAAAGAATTATGTGCCTGAATGCTGAGGTCTCTCTGTTCTACAGCACTACGCAAGGCCCTACTTTTAATTGTGTATGTCTTGCCTTTGTTTGTTTTACCAAAATGCAATACCTAGCATTTATCCAAATTAAATTCCATCTGCCATTGTTCAGCCCATTGACCCAATTCTAACTGGAATGAGAAAATTTGGCCAATTGGTTATTTTACCAGCAGGCATTATCAAAGATAAAAATCTTTGCTTGGAATAATTTTTGCTAACCATTCTTCCTTAGATTCAGTGCTAGGTTTTTACACTGGGGAACCACCATCAACCCAGTGATTGTCTTCCTGTACAAATATGACTAGGCATATTCTCACAAGATAGACAGCTCTTCATACTCTTATTGCAATAGGACCAAATGTGGCTATTGTGAAGTATCACCAGAAACTGAGACTCCTATTTCAAAGGATGTTAGATTATTGTCTATGTTACACCAAGGTGGGAGGAGCTGTCACTGTAGTCCGACTACTCCACAGAATGCAACATAAAGTAAAAAATATTCATACCCAAGTCCCAATCTGGCCAATTGTAAGCTTTCACCATATTAGACTTAAAATGAAAAGATCCATCAAACTGGTTTCTTTAAAAACACAAAATTACCAATTTTTTTTCATTGAACAAAACCCATTCAATGAAGATACAGAACTGGTTAACGCACACAATTCGCAAAAGGGAACTATAAACATTTACCTTTTTAACTAACCCAAACACACATACACGCATGCACTCGTGCACACACACACGCGCACACACGCACGCATACACACACATTCAAACACAAACACATTCACACAGATACACCCTCTCTCTCTCCCTCTCTCTCTCACTCTCTCTCTCTCTTCAGGAATGTCTTCATAATAATGACCCTTAAATGGATTCCATTCTTGTCGTTCCAGTTGACTGTGTGCCAGATAGTTTCCAGGGTGCCAATGTAAAGAAGATGGGATTAGCAGGAAATCTAACAGTAACACTACTTTTCAGGAACAACAATTCTGGAGCAATCTGGATTGGGAAGACCATCACTTACCTCATTCGAGAACCTGCTCAACTTTTACACCATCCAAGTACTGGTAATTCAGTAATCCTCATTCTTTATGTTTCTCAGATTGTTTGGATAGCATCTTTTCTCATCCGCTTGATGATATTCACTCTGACAGTGATGATATAAGATGTTCTCCTTCATGATTTATGATTGTGTTTTGATTGTTGTATCTGTTTTCACTGGGCAAGGTATAAGAAATCTCCCAGAATGAGAGTTCCAAGTGGCTAGGAAGTATAGTTGAATGAAATTGGTATCACTAAGATTGTATTGGAGAAATTAATGGAGCTGAACGTTGATAAGTCCCCAGAACTTCATACCATATATCCAAAAGTGTTGAAGGAAGTGGCTATATTCATTGTCAATACATTGGTCATCATCTTTCAAAATTCTATAGATTCTGGAATAATTCCTGTTGACTGAAAGATTGCAAATGTCATCCCACTACTTAAGGAGGGAGCGAGAGAAAAAAAAGAGGAACTGCAGGGAAAATGCTTAATTCTATTATAGAGGATGTGATAAATAAACACAGATAACAATGATCTTATTGGGCATAGTTGGCATTGCTAGGCTTGTTAGAAAATTTTTGAAGATGCACGTCTGACAGCATCTACGGAGAGAGAAACAGAGATAATGTCTCAAGTCCAATAACTCTTCCTTGGAACCTAGCAACCCTATCCCAAACTTGATTAGTACTTGCACAGATTACAATTGCATTCAATTGTGACACGAAAATGCTATTGTCCAAGCTCACTAATTAGTCACAAGGCATAAACATAAATAACAATATAGAGGAACTTACTTTCATTATACTGAGTTCTATGCTTTATTTAACCATTATAGTGGAGCTGTAGTGTATAGCAGTCCTCAGCAAACTCCCATTACATAAATCAGGCATGTGATCGTGTGTTACTTTTGGAAGATTAGTATACATCCAATATCCTTCATTCCACAGTTTATAAACCAGTTGCCAAAATTATCTATGATTCCCAACTATGTAACTAAATGGAGCTTCCATAACTCTTCTACCCAAAGTAGATTCAAACTTTATTATCCTGTATATTGTGCAGTTATCATAGTTAGCACTTTATGTCTGGAATTTGTGTGCTGGCCTCCTCTGCAAAGACTGGTGTGTAGGATCCACTTAATGGAGACCTCTCCTTGAGCTTGACATTTAAGAATTCGGAAAAGAGTTCTAGCGAGTAACCATCCATAGAAAACTAAGCAAGAATTGTGTACTTGGTCTATGGGAACTTATGTTATTCCTTAAACCACTGATGTCCCTTTTAGTAAGTTCTCCTTCTAACCTATATACTTATTCCTGACCTTGTTTTGTTTGATAGTAGACTTAAGTTTGTTTAATAAAGTTATATACTGACGTTTTCCAAAGTTAACTTCTTAACCTTTCGTCATAAGATTGCACTGGCGATTCTAATGTTTACCATGGAGGACTAAAATACATTATTACATTTTCCCTGAATGCAATCCAATGCCTTGTATACATTATTAACCTTGTAGAAAATATATTCAACTTACCTGTAACTTTATTGCGCAATTACCACCAAGTGGAAAAATTACTCTCGTGTTGGTCAAGGGACCTTTAGTATAGACATAATCTCTTAAGTGGTGAATGCAGCTCTGTTTAATTAAAAGCACTGATGTTAACTAAAAACCAAGTAACTTCCATAAATCCACCAAATTCCAGTCCTGCTAATGAAACTAGAGCAAGGGTTTATTGCCACCAAAAAATTTATGCTAGTATGTTTGGCTTTACCCTTCATGGATGAGTTATATTTTGAGGTCGATGAACATATGATGAACGGCTGAGGATCCTGGGATTGTATTCATTAGAGTTTAGAAGGGTGAGGCGAGATCTAATAGAAACTTACAAGATAATGCATGGCTTAGAAAGGGTGGACGCTGGGAAGTTGTTTCCGTTAGGTGGGGATACTAGGACCCGTGGGCACAGCCTTAGAATTAGAGGGGGTCGATTTAGAACGGAAATGAGGAGACATTTCTTCAGCCAGAGAGTGGTGGGCCTGTGGAATTCATTGCCACGGAGCGCAGTGGAGGCCGGGACGTTGAATGGCTTCAGGGCAGAGATTGATAAATTCTTGATCTCGCAAGGAATCAAGGGCTACGGGGAGAGTGCGGGTAAGTGGAGTTGAAATGCCCATCGGCCACGATTAAATGGCGGAGTGGACTCGATGGGCCGAATGGCCTTACCTCCACTCCTATGTGTTATGGTCTTATGGTCATTATTGGCAGTATTGCAGTGATATTACAAAGCGGGGGGGGGGGGGAAAGGGTGGTAAAGGAAATGGCGTGAATGCATTTGACTAGACATATAAAAAAGTTAAATATAGCTGATTTCCAACATCGGTTTTGTGCAGAAATTCTGAAGTAGCACAGAATGCTCTTAATTACTGCTCCATTTGCAGGATTTTGGAAAGCACTTCCAAACACGTAAGCAATGTTCTAACGCAAGGTGGGAGCTTACTTGCTTGTTTAAGAAGGGTTCTTGCACAATACATCAGATCTCAATTCAACTTTTGTTGTCCCATTGGGCAAAGTCCACACATTAGCCTGTACAACTGGACATTGAAAGGTTCAACCAGTTGTTCTTGGAATCATTGCAGGTCATTCAGAACCTATGGGCTGAATCTTACTTTTTTTAACCATACTTTGACAAAGTGCCATTTTCATTATGTTTCTCTCTGCTCAGCTTAGTGAGTTTTCCTATGCTGCCATACAAAATTTGCCCTTTAATTATCTACCATGCCTCTAAGGAATTCCACTCACCCAATACTATATCAATTCTCCCACTCACCATAGCCAGAAGGACTCACCACTGCACCCAGTCAAGCACTGTTGGCCCGGAGCTGCCCTTCACAATTCATGATATTGGCCCCAGAAATGTCAGATGAGAGGAAACTGCACTCCACTTTGTGGGCAGGGTCTTGGAGGTCCTGGTGGACAGGGTGGTGCAGAGCAGGGATCACCTCTTCTCTCACAACCAGCAGAGGAGGCTACAACACCAGACACTGCAAGCCTGCTCCACAGTTGCCACCTGGGTCAGTGCGGTCTCAGCCGTCTGGAGGAACGTCAGTCGGTGTAGGACAAAAGTCAGTGCCACCATCTTCTGTCTGTGACCTCTAAATCACTCTTTTTCATCCACTGTCCACCAAGGCTCAGGACACTTTCACTACTGCGTCTCCCACGCCTCTCCTCCCCTACCCACCCAAAATCCCAACATCATGAATCCTGAGTGGACTCTGCACCACCTGTTCGCTCACTGGGGACACCATGTCTACCCCACCTGCACTAGCAATGACAGCTGTGCCAGTTTCAACTTACTCAGTCATTGCTTTTCTCACATTCTCGGAGTAAATAGCCTACAAAAGGACAGAGAGCCAAGATGGTTGGTGGGGTGCTCTGCATTCAGCTCCTCAAACCCAATAAGAAGAGTACCGTGACCCTGGCCATCCCAAATGTTCAAATATCTTGCCTGAGCCCCTGAACTGATATCGGACACTGCCCTTGGCTTACTGTTGCAGAATACACTGACAGAAGTGTGTCCTTGTTGGGAACTACTCCTCTTGGATTTGGAGATAAGGCCATCACGCAGTGCGCTTGTTGTGTACTCTGCTGGCACATGGTGCAAGTCTACTTTTGACAGAGCACACGGCCATACAACAACATGACACTCCCTTGTCTGATCACTGCTGATAACTATGCCAAGATGCCTGGCTTTGTGTCTGTGCTAAAGGCAATGCAAGGCAGATGTAGTGTGTGCCTATTTGCTCTGGCTAAGGTTGCAATGCATAAAAGGCAAGGCAAGACAAAGATGTTGTGAGTTTTCACGTAGGTATAAATTGGGTGAGCACTAAGAAAGCAAAGTGAACAGCACTGAGCTGCAGCTTGGTCCAACCAATGAAGTGACTGCTTGTCCCCGTGGGTGAGATATGCCTGTCCCTGTAGGAGAGCTGTGCCTGTCCCTGTAGGTGAAATATGCCTGTCCCTGTAGGAGAGCTGTGCCTGTCCCTGTGGGTGAGCTGTGCCTGTCCCTGTGGGTGAGATAT
>JAHRHZ010000028.1:23178323-23231971 GCA_024137785.1 Ginglymostoma cirratum | reverse complement strand
CTTGTGGGTGAGCTGTGCCTGTCCCTGTGGGTGAGATATGCCTGTCCTTGTGGGTGAGCTGTGCCTGTCCCTGCGGGTAAGGTGTGCTTGCAGCAACATTCCAATGCTAGTTGCCAGTCCTGTTCAGGGAGCAGCATCAAAGTACATAAATGTGCTGTAAAAGGATGGGATACGACCATCAGATGTAGAAGCAAAAGTAGGCCATTCAGCCCACTGAATCTACTCTGCAATTCAATGAAATCATGCTGATCTGATAATCCTCAATTTCAACTTCCTGCTTTTCCCCCTACCACTTCTTTACTAATTGAAAATCTGTCCAGCTCATCCTTAAATACATGACACAATTCAGTCTTAATATCCATTTGCAGTAAAGAATTCCACCAATTCACAACCATCCGAGAGAAGGAATTCCTTCTTATCTCTGTCATAACTTGGTTACCCGTTACTCTGAGAATAATGCCCTCTGGTCCTACAGTCTTGCCCAAGGAGGAAAAAAATCTTTCTGCAACTACCCTGTTGAGCTCCATACGGACCTTGTATGTTTCAATAGGATCACTACTCATTCTTCTAAATGTCAATGAGTGCAGGTCCAACCTACTCAACCTCACCTCATAAGATAATCTTTCCACACCTGGGATTAACCTAATAAATCCTCTCTGGACTGCCTGCAATGACAGTGTATTTTCCATTGGATTTATATTTTTATGCTCCATTCCATTTGAAATAAAGGCATCATTCTATTTGCCATGATGGTGCAGTCATCTTGGCATGTGTGAGATGTCATATGGGTGAGCGAGACCTTTGCCCATATGCCCAGAGATGTTAGAGCTGGGTGTTCAAGATGGAGATGCAGAGGAGCAAGCAGCAAGCTGGAGTTACTAAGTACCCACTCAGGCTTCCATGTTGGGAATTCTTGGCACCCACTTTTAATGGTAGAATAGGAGAGCACAGGTTCATTAGGTGAGATTAATTAGCAACCAGGGTGACAATGATTAACAATCCCTTTTAATAGGCCTCGCAGTATTCACAAGCAAGAATTGTCACCTCAACATTGGGATAGTATAAGGTAGGGGTGGAAGTTAGATAGACCTTAGGTTTAGGGTAAAAGTTCAGCACAACATCATGGGCTGAAGGACCTGTATTGTGCTGTACTGTGCTGTACTGTTCTATGTTCTAACTTTGTTGGAAAATGTGACTGGTTGCACCTGGTGTCAAGAAAGGCCTTGCTTGACTTCCCACTTGACTCTTCCAAATTTCTCATCATAGACATGTCATTCAGGGCCTGGCAAGATTTTGCCCAATGAGAAAATCCACTGTGACACTTTCTTCTGACCAAAATCTTCTTGGGCAGTTCTGATGACCCCTTTCCTTCTCTTGCATCCTCATTACCACTCCCAACATTTAAGCTACAATATCCAGTTCAAGCACCTGCAAGGTCGTCCAGTCTCCTGGTTGATGAGCTGCACATTCACACACTGGAAGCAGACCAAAAGACCACATGTAGCCTATGAAAGTTTAACATCCTTCTTACCATATGGTCTCTTCATGTGAATAGGGAAGTAAAGCATTGATTGTTATACTCAGCAGTGGTAGCTTTGATTTCTTCCAAGTAAACTAGATGGGATGTTTAGATGATCTAATGTATACTAATGATTAGAGATATTACCTTCACTTGCCATACTTTATGATAAACTAGCCCAGATCAGCAGATCATTGAACAGAACATTTATAAACTACATGAATTTATTTTATGAAGATTAAGAGGTGTGTTACAATACCATAAGAATTGTGTGACCAACTAGGTAATGGAATTTAAAGTAATTTTTTATAATCACTTGATCAACTGTATAAAGTTGAATTATTCTATTAACTCAGAAACAGTATTCTTTATGAAACAAATATTAAGTGGAAACAAAACCAGTCTGAAACACTTCATATTTCCATTATAAACAAGATTTTCCTTTATTCTTTTCTTATTGCCTGAGCTAATTTAATCTATAGCATAGTCAGCACTGCCATCTGGTGATTTGCCTGAGGAATAAAAAAATGAAGAAGTTTATACTTTTGAGCCATCGAAGATTGCTTGCAAAACATAAGTTTTGACTGCAAATTAGGCCTAGATCTTCTGATAATAAAATGTAATTACAGCAACACAAGCTGGACATGCACATTGAGACCAGGGACATGGCCTGACACTGCTAACCCATGTGGGAATTGCTCAGAAAATTAAACGTTTGATGGGCAATTGCTTGGCATCTGGAACCTTCAGAAAATGTCTACAACTCTGAATTGGAGTAAGAAAATTTGGATGGTTCAGAGTCTCTTACCTGAATAGCTACTAGGTACATAAAGTAGCACCTGCTTAACTCCTGGGTAATTATAAAACTGTAGCACAAATACATTGCTTACATTTCTGATTCCACATCCAGCCCATTTATCCTAACCACCCACAGCCTCGACGACCACATCCCCATTATTGACCTGAACTACATCTCCAACAAGGTCCCAGCCTTGATTTTCCAGTTCCCCACACACCCCTGACCTCACGACCCAAGTCCAACTCCCCTTCAACACCCCCTAGTCTGAAATGGACCTGACCCCAACCTGACTCCTCCCCCATTTGGCACCTTCAGATCCATCTGCCAGTCTACCCCTTGGTGTACCTGCTACCTTGCTCAGGTGCTGGGGTTATTGGGCAGCAGGGGCAGAGTGGAAATATCACTGGAGAAGTAATCCAGAGCCCCAGGCTAATGCTGTGGAGTCATGGATTCAATAACATCAGGAATTAGATGCGGCATAATTTTTTTTCTCATGAAGGGTCCTGACCCAAAACGTCAGCTTTCCTGCCCTTCTGATGCTGCCCTGGCCTGCTGTGTTCCTCCAGGTCCACACTATGTTATCTCAGCCTAATGATGTCAGGTCATATGGATCTGTAGAAATCCAAACGAGACATTCCTTATTGCCATTCCTTGTAGATAGTTGTGTTCAATAAAGTCTGTTGGGTACTCACTCACAATTATTTCCTATTTTTTTTAGTACTAGATTCAAGGGACATTTACTTTCTGCTAAAAAGACTAGAGAAAGCTTTACTCTGTATCTAACCCCATGCTATACCTGTCCTGGGAGTGTTTGATATGGACAGTGTCAAGGAGGCTTTACTTTTAGTTCAAAAAAGTAGAGGGGACTTTACTTTCAGTTTACTGTTACTTCAAAGAGTGGCAGGAGCATAACTCTGCATTTAACCTGTACTGTCCCTGTCCCTGTCCCTGAAATGTTTGATGGGGACAGCTTTGAGGGAACTTTACTTTCAATTTAATATTAGTACAAAAGAGTAGAGAGAGCTTTACTTCTGATTTAAAAGAGTAGAAGAAACTTTTCTCTGTACCCAACCCTATGCTGTCCCTGTCCTGGGAGTGTTTGATGGGGACAGTGTAGAGAATGCTTTACTTTTAGTTTAAAGGAGTAGAACTCACATTACCACATGGTGGCAACTGTGATTAGACCCACACAATCAAAGGTGGTGGCAAATACCTAAGGAGAAGCCAATTAGGTTAAATAACAAGGTCAGCCCAACAATCCAAAGCCAGCAATGGGGTAAATACCCAAAATGAAGCTCAGCTGTGGTAGGAACCAGCTGGCTTTGGATTTCATGGCATATTTATGCACTCAGCCACGGAAACAGGAACCCCAGATCGAAGCTGAAGAGAGCTTAGGATAGTGTCACAGAATTGTATGTGCTTAGCAACAGGAAGATACCAATCAGCCAGTGTAAGTAAAATATTGCAGAAACAAAAGTACTTACAGAGATGAGGAAACAATGAGAAAATATACTTTTTGCATGTGTACTCACAGGGACAGGCCAGGGAGTGAAGGGATTCCACTGGCATAAACCCAACCCAGCCAGGATTATAGACATTCGGGACAGAAAAAAAGAGTTTATAAATACCTTGTACATAATTCCTAGTCATTAAAATCTTTGATTAAGTCAGCCTGCTTATATAACTTTAGACATCATTCAGTTAGCAGACAGAAGAAACACTTCAGCCCTCATATTATAATAGAATGGAGAAAAGTCCTCCACTGCTCTCCAAACATCAACTTCAAAAGTCAGGAAACGAAGGCAGCAAAGAAGGCACTGGCTAGTCACCAGTTGGCACTCCTAGCATTGGTTTGTTATTTCAGAAAATACTTACAGAGAAGGAAACCAGACCACAAGTTGTTAATTGACTCAAATTTGGAATTCACACCTACCTGTACTTCTGGGTTTTCAGTCCCTGAAATCCCATTGTCCCTGTCTGACAAAGATCATCAAGTTGCATTTCATACAGGCTGTGAAAGCCTTGACAATCTGGCTTTGCCCCTCATCAGCAATGTTTTGGCACAGCAGCTACAAAGAAACACTGCCGACAATAGCAAACTGGCATAGTGACACACATACAACTACACTATCTAATGCACACTCCGGACATATCCCTACTGACAAACATGACAAGCAGCCTGCTGAAGAGCATCTCAATGCTGCAGGAATAATAACCCTTAGCTCTGGCTGAAGCATAAATGTGCTAAAAGGCGAAACGATGATGGTATGAGCCTGCAGATTGACACTAATTGAGCGAACACTAAAAAAGTCAGTGAGCAGCCCTAAGATACAGCCTCATCCAGCCCCTGACCTGGGTGCCTGTCTGTGCATACAAAGCGTCCCTGCTGCAGTTTTTCAATGCTAGTTGCTAGTTGCTAGTGCAGCCTGCAATGCAAGTCTGTGCTTCCTAAACAGCCTATGTGTGCATCAGACAGGTGACACAACGGTTGTGAGGAGATGATGAATGCTGAATGCCAATGTCTGTGCACAAAGGGCCCATGCAGCTTGTACTATGGATCATGCCCTGAGATGTAGTTTGATCCCATACAGCATGGAGGTCCTTTGGAGCAAGCAGCAAGCTGTATCTGTCAGGTTTCCATGTCAGGTTTTCTCAACACTTAACTTGTTCAATGTGTTTGGTAAGAGAGAAAAGTGAATATAAGCAAGGGAGGTTGGGCCACCAACAAGCAATAATCCCCCATAATTAGCAACTCACCACTGCCTAGCAAGAATCTCACCATGCTCCAGATGTTGAGACGTGTCTCATCAAACTTCTTTTCCACTTCTGTCACATATCACACTATTGCCTTCACATTGAGATGCCTATAAGGTTCCATTATGAGTTTTTGCTTCCAGTTATTTGCGATATTTTCTCTCTTAAATGGTTTCAATAAAAAGTTATGATCAGTTTTTAAGGTTTTGGTGTAGATTTGTAGCTCAGGTTGTGGGTGTTGATGTTGGTTAGCTCACTTAGCTGGTTTGTTGTTCCACAGATGATTCATTACCGTGCTGGGTAACATCATCAGTGCAGCCTCCGATGAAGCGTCAGTGTGTTTGTCTGCCTGGTTTTTAAACTCTGCAGTCCGTTGAGCTGGATCGCCTCACGTCCGGTTTTCCTTCATAGTGGAGTGTATATGGGGTTGAGTTCTATGTGTTTATTAATGGCTTTCTTCGTGGAGTGCCAGTCTTCTAGGAATTCCCGTGCCTGTCTCTGTTTAGCTTGTCCCAGGATTGTGATGTTGTCCCAGTCGAATTGGTGGTTCTCCTTATCCATGTGAATTGAGGTGAGTGAGTATTGGTCGTGTCTTTTTGTAGCCAGTTGGTGTTCGCGTCCCCTTGTTGTTAGTTTCCTTCCTGTTTGTCCAATGTAGTATTTCTCACAATCTTTGCAGGGGATTTTATAGATGACATTGGTCCTGTCCATGGCGGGGAGTTTTGGTTCGAGTGAGCAGTTGCCTTACTTGATGTGGGCTTGTGTGCCACTCTGATGCCCAGCGGTCATAGGAGTCTTGTGGTTAGGTCCGACGTGCTCCTGATGTAGGGTAGTGTGATAAGTGTGTCGGGGCATGTGGTATCTTCCTGATGTTGATCAGTTTTTGTTTTATAATGAAGAAGGCATACGCCAATTTTGATTTCGGAATAAAATAATGTAATTTATGTAGTAAAAGCCATCTAATTTTACCACATAGTTTAAAGTCTGTCAAAAGACACAGCTCTAAAGCTAAGTGAAAGTGAAACATTATTTGAAAACAATAATCAGGAAGAGACAGAGTGGGTCCATAGTGAAAATTGAAACTGTACATATTAAATTCCTGCATACTTAGGAACTGAATTGTCAAAAACATCATAATGCTAACCGAATCAGTGAATATTTTACGAAGCATCATTTTAGAATTTTTGACAATATTAGTACATAAATGCTGAATGGAATTGTACACTAATATTGTACTTGTTTTAATAGATGCCTCTCCAAAGAGGATAGAATGAGAACTTTTATTTTGGACACAGATTTGCACTTCTAAATTCACCAGAAATTTCTACTAATTAAATGGATGAAACTTTCTGTGCTGTTGGAGACACAGGAACAAAATCATTTTGTAACAAGATTCTTATGTGCCCTAATTTAACAAGGCAAATTAACTTTGGTCTGGCATAAACCTTAATGCTTGTTCATAACATAAATAAGAACCTGAGGTCATTATCAGCTGCAGGAGCAGGAACCTCAAATATCGCAGGCATGGTTTGAAATACTTAGCACATTACTTCTTGTCGAGTATGTAACTACATTTCTTAGCCCCAGCATAAGCAATTAAAAATCTTATTTTGGATATTATAATTCACCATTATTCAAAATTATAAATGGTCTGACACAACGGTACCTACCAAGTAATGTTTTTAGCTCATGTTTATAAAAAGTCACATCATTTATTTGATTTATAGCCTTCGGGTCAGTGCATGGAAGACAATACCTATGCTATTTTGAATAGTAAAATATGTCAAGAACAAGCTAAACAATATATATTTTGGGTTTTCAGTCATTCAACAGCTTTAAATTGCACTGTAACTGCACTGAAAGAGAATGGGTGTAATTTTGTTCTTTTTTTGACAATGTGTGTGTTGGCTACATGCTTGTTAAAATGTCAGACTGTCCCTGCCTTCATAGTATTTACACCAAGATGCAAAGTCTATTGGTTCATGGTTAAATATCTCAAATGAGAATATCATGGGACGTTAATGTGCTGACACTGAGGAAATAAAAATGATCAATGTTCATGGCAAAGTGACCTTGTTTGCTGTGGAGCAGAGTCTGTCTGAAATCTGTTTATTTATTTTTCTCCACACAGCCAAAGGAACTAAGACTTGCTAACTCAATGTGTGTAGCAGGTTTAGTAATCACCAAGACTGACTTACAATCACTTTACAATTTCCAGCAATAAAAGGACAAGTTAAAAATTCAATACAGAAAAATATGCTTGCCACAACTATATTCTTGCATTTTCGCTGGGGACAGGGGCAATTCAAACAGATAATTGTATAGTGAGGAGCTTCATATCCATGTAAGTAATATTGTGATGGAGGTACCACTGAAGAGTTTTCACAAAGGTTAAAATTACACAATTATACTTAAGTAGGTCATCAGAAAATGTTGGTTTGCACCTGTCATTCACAGGATGAGGATGTCACTGGCGAGGTCAGTATTTATTATTCATCCTTAATTGCCCAGAGGGCAGTTAAGATTCAACCACATTGCTGTGGGTCTGAAGTCACATGCAGGCCAGATCACTGCAACTCTCTCATCACCTCTTCAGCCTTGAAACTGCTCGACCACGTCCTGAAGCAAACCAGGTACCACAGCCACATCACCTTTCTCCTATCTACTAACATCATCCCGCCCCCTTGACCTGTCCGTCCTCCCTGGACTGACCTATCTCCTCCCTACCCCCCTACCTACACTCACCTTTACTGGCTCCATCCCCGCCTCTTCGATTTGTCTGCCTCCTCTCCACCTATCCTCTCCTCTATCCATCTTCTATCCGCCTCCCCCTCTCTCCCTATTTATTTCAGAACCCTCTTCCCCTCCCCCATTTCTGATGAAGGGTTTAGGCCCGAAACGTCAAGTTTTCCTGCTCCTATGATGCTGCTTGACCTGCTGTGTTCATCCAGCCCCATGCTTGTTATCTCAGGTAACGATGGCACTTTCCTTCCCTAAAGGACATTAGTGAGCCAGATGGATGTTTTTTCGACAATTGGCAATGGTGCATGGTCTTCATTAGACTTTTAATTCCAGTTATTTATTGAATTCAAATTCCACCATCGGCTATGGTGGGATTCAAACCTGGGGCCCTAGAATATTACCTGGGTCTCTGGATTAATAGTCCGGCAATAATGCCATTAAGCCATTTTGTGTGGAATGTTTGTTTTAAACTCAAACATTGTGGTATGATTCCCATTCAGTGAGTTAAGTTAAAATTCTCTCTGTGTCAGTGATAGAAATCTGTGAGCTTCTTGCAATTGTTGGAAAGAATTGAAAAGAGTAGCTTAAGGAATGGTTTAGATCATCTCCACCATAAATGTCATCTACTGTCATCTCAGCAGTATTACTTGCTTCCATCCTTGTGTCAGACCATCCACTGCTGCAACCTTCATCTTTTTTTCTATTCATTTGTGGGATGTGGGCATCACTGGCTGGCCAGGATTTCTTGCCCATCCCTAGTTGCCCTTGAGAAGGTGGTGGTGAGCTGCGATCCTCCTGCTGTGGGTCGACCCACAATGGTATGAGGGAGGGAATTTCAGGATTTTGACCTAGCGACAGTGAAGGAACAGTGGTATATTTCCAAGTCAGGAAGGTGATTGACTTGGAGGGGAACTTGGAGGTGATAGTGTTCCCTTATGTCTGATGCCCTTGTCCTTCTATGTGGAAATGGTCATGGTCTGTATATTTATAAACCCAAACTCACTCTCCATAACTGATCTTCCACTCTCCATGAACACAACTGCATCCAAAAGTCTTTGCCACTATCTTAATTCACCCAACTGAGGGAAGATTTAATTGACATCTACAAAGTTATGAGTGGCCGAGATAATGTGGAATGAGAGACCTATTTCCATTGCAAAAAGTGTCAACAACCAGGAAACACTAATTATTAAAAGGATTAGAGGGATGTTCAGGAGTAATTTCTTTTCACCAGGAGTGTGTTGGGAGTCTGGAACTTACTGCTTAAAAGAGCGTATAGAGATAAAACCTTCAGTACATTATAAAAAATACATTTGGATATGCACCTAAGATAACATAATCTACAAGGACATAGTCAAGAGCTGGCCAGTGAGATTATGCTGGATAATTATTTCTCAGCCAGCACAAGTACAATGGGCTGATTCACGCACAGAAAGTGGCCAATCTTTCAGTTTTTCCACAGTTCTATGAGGATTCTACCTGTGGCTCCATCAAGTTCCTGGCAGGAAGTAAGGAAATTCAGGGCTGTGGCAAGCTTAATAGCCACTGTCAGCATGTGGCTACCTGCTTTGTTTGGGAAGAGGTCTAGCTCCAGAAGGTTGCTGTCCCCTGACAAGACCTACTGCAAAGACGTGAACCTTCAGAGAAACCAACACTGTGTCATGCATTGAGGATCATCTGTAGCCTGCATACTCAATGTGAGAGGATTACCTCCTTCAAGCCAGAGCTCGCTGGCCATTCCCTTTATCCTGTTCAGCATGACATGGCTGCAGAGAAGGAAACTCTTGGTGGTGGAGAGGTTGGGATTTCCATTGTTCCTTTTCTGAGGGCCAGGTTAACACATTGCTGCACAAGAAAATCCATGAAGGCTGACAGCAAGGAAGTTGAGATGCAATTGAACATGCGGCAAAATATTTGTAACTTCAGAAATTTGCGATTAATTCTTAAACTAGTAATCTCAATCTGATTGAAATAATCCTGGAAGTAGATGCCTACCACTGATTATGACCAATTACTGATTGCTGTGGACTGTCTTCTAGTTCACTAATGCCCTTTAGGGAAGGAAATTTACTGTCCTTACCTGCTCTGGGTCAAAGTGACATCAGGCCCATAGCTGTTCACTCAACATTGAAATAGCTTAGTGTCTCAGTTCCAGCATCCAAGGGTGGAAATATATTGAGGCTCCTCCAGCAATACCCAAATCCCATGAAAGAATAAAGAAAAGACATTATGGGGCAGCACGGTGGCTCAGTGGTTAGCACTGCTACCTCACAGCTCCAGGGACCTGGGTTCAATTCCACCTTCAGGTGACTCTCTGTGAGGAGTTTTCACATTCTCCCCATATCTGGGTGGGTTTCCTCCAGGCGCTCTGGTTTCCCCAACAGTCCAAAGGTGTGCATTGGCTGTGCTACATTGCCCATAGTGTTCAGGGATGTGTAAGTTAGGTGGGTTTAGCCATAGGAAATGCAGGGTTACGTGGAAAGGGTAGGGGGATGGGTCTGGGTGGGATGCTCTGGTTGGGCTGAATGGCCTGTTTCCACACGGTAGGGACTCTATGATTCTACGAAGTAGCCTGAGGAGTTTCCCAGAGGAAAGGAGAGTGAAGTGTCGCTACTGGATCAAAAAAGGTGGGGGCGGTATACAGTACGCAAGTGACTACAATGGTCTGAAAGCGTAAAAGGGAAATTGTAGTAATGGGTTCAGTTCTGAACAGGCTGCCAAAGCACACAGATGTGAAGAATTGGGGTTATATAGGGAAGGGTATTAACTGCTGATCCAGCCGATGACATCCATAATCCATTAAATGGTTAATAACAAAAACACATGACAATGAATAAGCTAGTTATTCCATAACTGAAAACAAAGGACAGAGCATTAAGATACACACATTCTACAGCTGGAGTAAGAAGCCATGTAGTGGAAGGAAGACAATTTGTAGACTGTGTGAAGTCAGCATTTAGCATCCATAAAACAATGTTCAGGTTTGGACTCAGCCGTGGAAAGGCAGTGAATACAAAGGTTTTTCAAGGGATAAAATATGAGGAATGGCAGGGGCGGAGAATGCCCAGTGATCTCAGACAGTGGGCGAGGGTCAGAGTTAATCAGAAGCCAGGCATTGTTTCTGTTACCCAGGAGGTGTGCAGTGGTCTCAGACGCTAGAAATGTGCATTCCAAATCCAGTGACCAGCAGCATTATGAGCAGTGGAGACTAGCCAAGCCAAGGTAAATTTGAAATGAGGACATGCCAATGAGAGAGCTGGCCTTGTGGTAGAAGCTTGCTCTCTTATTGACTAAGTTTGATATGTTATCCTGTACCTTTGAACCTTAAATACTTTCTACATTTCCTCTCATATTTGCTTTGCTGACAATCATTATTTGGTCGATAATTTATTGAAATTTCTGCTGCAATGCTTTCATCCTTCAGATAAAATGTTGATAAGATGTTGATGTTTTCAGTGCTGTACGATATGTGCATACTGTTTCTACATTGATCCGTTAGAGCAGACACCTGTATAAAAGCTTCTCAACAGCATTGGTCTGTGAACAAGATCAAGATGGCCAAAATTCTTCTGTGGGCTGGTAAGGGCAATACTTAGCTACTACGCCTAACTATTTCTCAACCGTAATTTATAAATAGAACTATATTTCATGACAAAATAAATTAATATTAAATTATGACTTTTACACAATTTAATATCCAAAGGCAAACTAAAGTGTTTAAATTTATTTAGAATTTAAATACTTCAATAAATGCTGCAATGCCAATTTTGTTTTCCTTTTTATTTTAGTGGGATTTGTGCTGCTGTTAGAAGTGTACAGCGGTAAGCAGCAACAGATTTTAACCTTTCATTGCCAATAATTATTAAATTGATTGCTGTATTTTATGTTCCCACAGTTAGCTTAATTTTTAAAAATCATAGAACATAGAACATTACAGCGCAGTACAGGCCCTTCGGCCCTCGATGCTGCACCGACCTGTGAAACCAATCTGAAGCCCATCTAACCTACACTATTCCCTTATCATCCATATGTTTATCCAATGACCATTTAAATGCCCTTAAAGTTGGCGAGTCAACAACTGCTGCAGGCAAGGCATTCCATGCCTTTACTACTCTCTGAGTAAAGAACCTACCTCTGACATCTGTCCTATATCTATCACCCCTCAATTTAAAGCTATGTCCCCTCATGCTAGCCATCACCATCCGAGGAAAAAGGCTCTCACTGTCCACCCTATCTAATCCTCTGATCATCTTGTATGTATCTATTAAGTCACCTCTTAAGCTTCTTCCCTCTAACGAAAACAGCCTCAAGTCCCTCAGCCTTTCCTCATAAGACCTTCCCTCCATACCAGGCAACATCCTGGTAAATCTCCTCTGCACCCTTTCCAATGCTTCCACATCCTTCCTATAATGCGGCGACCAGAACTGTACGCAATACTCCAAGTGGGGCCGCACCAGAGTTTTGTACAGCTGCAACATGACCTCATGACTCCGAAATTCAATCCCTCTACCAATAAAACCTAACACACCGTACGCCTTCCTAACAACCCTATCAACCTGGGTGGCAACTTTCAGGGATCTATGCACATGGACACCAAGATCTCTCTGCTCATCCACACTACCAAAAATCTTACCATTAGCCCTGTACTCTGTATTCCTGTTACTCCTTCCAAAGTGAATCACCTCACACTTTTCTGCATTAAACTCCATTTGCCACCTCTCAGCCCAGCTCTACAGCTTATCTATGTCCCTCTGTAACCTGCAACGTCCTTCCACACTATCCACAACTCCAATGACTTTAGTGTCATCCGCAAATTTACTAACCCATCCTTCTATGCCCTCATCCAGGTCATTTATAAAAATAATATACAGCAGTGGCCCCAAAACAGATCCTTGCAGTACACCACGAGTAACTGAACTCCAGGATGAACATTTCCCAACAACCACCCCCTCTGTCTTCTTCCAGCTAGCCAATTTCTGATCTAAACCGATAAATCACCCTCAATCCCATGCCTCCGTATTTTCTGCAACAGCCGACCATGGGGAACCTTATCAAACGCTTTACTGCAATCCATATACACCACATCAATACTTTACCCTCATCCACCTGTTTGGTCACCTTCTCAAAGAACTCAATAAGGTTTGTGAGGCACGACCTACCGTGTCGACTATCCCTAATCAAATTATAAATCCTATCTCTTATAATCCTTTCCAACACTTTACCCACAACCGAAGTAAGGCTCACTGGTCTATAATTACCAGGGTTGTCTCTACTCCCCTTCTTGAACAAGGGAACAACATTTGCTGTCCTCCAGTCTTCTGGCACTATTCCTGTAAACAATGACGACATAAAGATCAAAGCCAAAGGCTCTGCAATCTCATCTCTGGCTTCCCAGAGAATCCTGGGACAAATCCCATCCGGCCCAGGGGACTTATCTATTTTCACACTTTCCAGAATTGCTAACACCTCCTCCTTATGAATCTCAATCCCGTCTAGTCTGATAGCCTGTATCTCAGTATTCTCCTCGACAACCTTGTCATTTTCATGTGTGAACACTGACGAAAAATATTCATTTAGCGCCTCTCCCATCTCTTCGGACTCCACGCACAACTTCCCACTACTGTCCTTGACTGGCCCTAATCTTACTCTAATCATTCTTTTATTCCTGATGTACCTATAAAAAGCTTTAGGGTTTTCCTTGATCCTACCTGCCAAAGACTTCTCATGTCCCCTCCTGGCTCTTCTTAGCTCTTTCTTTAGGTCCGTCCTGGCTAACTTGTAACTCTCAAGCGCCCTAGCTGAGCCTTCATGCCTCATCTTTACATAAGCCTCCTTCTTCCTCTTGACAAGAGATTCAACTTCTTTAGTAAACCACGGTTCCCTCGCTCGACCACTTCCTCCTTGCCTGACAGGTACATACTTATCAAGGACATGCAGTAGCTGTTCCTTGAACAAGTTCCACATTTCAATTGTGCCCAGCCCATGCAATTTCCTTCCCCATCCTATGCATCCTAAATCTTGCCTAATAGCCTCATAATTGCCTTTCCTCCAGCTATAACTCTTGCCCAGCAGTGTATTCCTATCTCTCTCCATCGCTAAAGTAAACGTAACCAAATTGTGGTCACCATCACCGAAGTGCTCACCTACCTCCAATTCTAACACCTGGCCTGGTTCATTACCCAGTACCAAATCCAATGTGGCCTCGCCTCTTGTTGGCCTATCTACATTCTGTGTCAGGAAACCCTCCTGCACACATTGGACAAAAACTGACCCATCTAAAGCACTCGAACTATAGCATTTCCAGTCAATATTAAGAAAGTTAAAGTCACCCATAACAACTACCCTGTTACCTTCACTCCTATCCAGAATCATCTTTGCAATCCTGTCCTCTACATCTCTGAAACTTTTCGGAGGCCTGTAGAAAACTCTCAACAGGGTGACCTCTCCTTTCCTGTTTCTAACCTCAGCCCATACTATCTCAGTAGACGAGTCCTCATCAAACGTCCTTTCTGCCACCGTAATACTGTCCTTGACTAACAATGCCACACCTCCCCCTCTTTTACCACCTTCCCTGATCTTACTGAAACAGCTAAACCCCAGAACCTGCAACAACCATTCCTGTCCCTACTCTATCCATGTCTCCGAAATGCCCACAACATCGAAGTTCCAGGTACCTACCCATGCTGCAAGTTCACCCTCCGTATTCCAGATGCTCCTGGCGTTGAAGTAGACACACTTCAAACCACCTTCCTGCCTGCGGGTACACTCCCGTCTGGTTCAGGTGTAGACCAACCCATTTGTAGAGGTCCCACCTACCCCAGAATGAGCCCCAAATATCCAGGTATCTGAATCCCTCCCTCCTGCAGCATCCCTGTAGCCACGTGTTCAACTGCTCTCTCTCCCTATTCCTCGCCTCACTAGCATGTGACACAGGTAACAAACCAGAGATAACAACTCTGCTTGTTCTAGCTCTAAGCTTCCACCCTAGCTCCTTGAATTTCTACCTTACATCCCATCCCTTTTCCTACCTGTGTCGTTGGTGCCTATGTGGACCACGACTTGGGGCTGCTCCTCCTCCCACTTAAGGATCCGGAAAACACGATCCGAGACATCACGGACCCTGGCACCTGGGAGGCAACACACCAACCGCGAGTCATAATCTGTAAATTTCTGAGCATTGTCATCAATACATTTTCAAGCTTAAATTCAAAGTCCATGAATAGTGCAGGCTATTTGTTTTCCCTTACTATATTATTCTGCTCAGAAACTGTTAGTTCTGTTGTCTCTGGGAAGTTTCTGCATGAAGGAGCACTCAATTTCTAAATGTAATTACACTTGTTATATACTGACATTTGTAGTGATACTTGTGTCACAAAAGATTATTTAAAAAGTAATTTCAATACACTGACAAAACTCAATCGGTTGGGCTGTAAATTCTTTCAAAATTTTTCTTGAGTTCTGAGGAAACTCGGTATGTATGGAAAGGCAAGGTTATCAACACACATCACAATGCTGGAAATAAATCTATCATAATATAGCCTTGTTAATATCATGAAAATTACACAGCTTAAATATTATTTCATTTTTCAAGTTTGGAAAAGAAAGTAACAATAATACAAAATTTCAGATTCATGGAATATGTGTACTTGTGTTCTCGTAAATGGTTCTTACTATTCAAGCACGTCAGTTACGCTATTTCTAAGATCACAGCTGTTTTGCTTATGTCACCATTCCAACTATCCCATAATGATTTGAAGATTACTGATATCAGCAGTAAATAATACACTAAAATGTATCATTTTAGGATGATCTGTTAGTCTAACACTAATTGTTTGTCATGGTATTTTCTGTTTAAAATCAGAGACACCCAAAGATGAATGTTCAGGTCAAACAGAAACTCCTCATCTATACAGTTTTAAAACAGGGCTGTTAATTGCATGCCACTGTGTAGTACTTTCCCCCACCACTGAATCCAAGAAGGAATCTAAATTGTTAGTTGTGGCTGGGTTGGTAGTGCTCAAGTCCTCAAGGTTAAGGGTTCAAGTATCACTCCACGCTGATACCATCATGCAGTACCAAGGCAGTGCTAAATTATCAGTGGTGACAGCTTTTGGATGAGACATTCATCTGAGGCCCACTCTTCCCTTTCAGTGGATGTTGTAGGTTTTATGATCCTGGAGCAACCTCGCAATTATGTCACGAAGATGCACCTCACCGGGTATAAAGAGCAGAACGTGGGTGGAATCAGATAACAAGGTAGAAACTAATGCAGAGAACCGTGTGGAGTGATCAATTAGCATTAGGCAATTGGAGCTAATGGGACTGTATTTCAACAGTAAGCTTAGAGCTTGGTACATCTATTATTACTGTTTATTGTAGTTTTTAGTCTTAATGTACAATAAACAGTGCTATAAAAATGACCAAAGCTGAAGCCGATTTTTGGCCTTGCCATCTCTTCTATAGGTCTGTCCTGAACCCAAAATCATGTGGGAATAAAACCACACCAGATAAGAGACGTAAAAGATCCCGTGACAATAGTTTGAAGCAGTCCAAGAGGATATTCACAGTCTCCAGGCCAATACTTATCCTCTAATTACTACCACAAAAAAATCTGATCATTGCACCTTCTCCCATGTCTGTACCCCAACTCATCACATGGGCTGCCACTACAAACAATATTTTCAGCCACTAATGGTCCCCATTAGCAGCTATTGATTCTCTAAAGGCTGACCATTACCCATTCCTTTGCCTGCCCAACTATTTTATTCTCTCTCTGGGCTCCATTTCAAACTATCGCTTACTCTTCATCCCTCATCACCCCCACCCCATTTTCAGCAATACATATCAACATTTCCTCACTAAAATCAGTTCGGAAGAAAGATCACTGGACCTTTCGTGTCCACAGATGCTGGAAGACCTGTTGATTTTTTCCAGCAATTTCTATTTTTGTTTCTGATCACTTTATATTGTGTTTTGCTATGAAAATTAATGCCAGGTTTCTGACATCATAACAGTGACTACACTTTAAAAGTATTTCATTGGCTGCAAGGTGCGTTGGAATGTTTTGTGCTCACTAAAGGTGCTATATAAATTCAAGTCATTCTATATTGTAATAAAGTCGAGGTCGACCCGCTCGCCCACACCACCTCCCCCACCCCCGTAACTAAACCGAAACACCCAGAAAGGCTTGCATCGCCCTATAATCTATTAAAAGAAGTGCAAAAAGTGGTCTAACCTGCCTTTCACCACCCAATATGGTATAAAGGATTGGTTAAATGAAATAAATTCCTGAGACTCACTCTATAATCAACAGGTAACAATTTATTTATCTAGCTCTAACAGTGAACAAATTAACTGAACTATTAACAAACCAAACAATTCCCTTCTAACTATCAGCTATTCCTGAATAAAACAAGCTTCTTATGGTATGCTGTTTCAATAAATACAAGTCCCACATATATAAACCAAAAAAAAATTAGAACGTAGTCTCAGGCACAGAATGTTCTGTGCCTGCTCCGCTGATCTTCAGTCAGGAATGCACTGACCTTTGAATTCTTGTGCCAGGAATGTTAACTAGGAGTGCCAACGTACCATTAGTTAGATGACAGTTACTCTGAGAGCTTAGAGAATTCTGTGAGAGCTAGTGATTTTCTCTTTAGAGCTGATGGTTGTTAAGTCTATCAGATGGCAGTTGCTCTCACATTGTTTTTTAAATGCCCTCTTGTTTTATAACCTTGATGACATATCAATTTCTTACAGTAAGATTGGTCCTATGTTGTCAAAACTATTAGATTTAATGTGCACCTGTAACCCACAAGCTGCCCACAGATATTTTTTTAAATCTCTAAGCACAGAAAAAAAATGTCATCTTTCAAAGGGGACACACACTGCATTCTCCCCTATCTTTTTACAAACATCAAATTCTAACAAAAACCAAAAGAACTGCGGATGCTGTAAATCAGGAACAAACACAAAGTTGCTGGAAAAGCTCAACAGGGCTGGCAGCATCTGTGAGGGGAGGGTCACCGAACCCAAAACATTAACTCTGTTTTCTCCTTCACAGATGCTTCCTGACCTGCTGAGCTTTTCCAGCAACTTTGTTTTTGATCAAATTCTAACATCCTGCCTTCCAATCCATAAATACTCTACCCAACTTTGCAACTATATAAACATGACATTAAGCTATTTTTTGATCTTTAAATGTGTCATTTTCACTTCAAGTGTTTATACTTCCAAGTCATCCTTTCGAAATATAAATTCTAACTATAGAAATAAGCAACGAATAACGTTTTCTACCACAGTTCTAGGCCAGGACTACAAGTTGGTTTGTTACTACACAAACTGGGCCCATAAAAGAGGAGACTGTAAGTTCTTACCAGAAGACATTAACCCCAGGTTATGTACGCATCTCATTTTTGCTTTTGCTGTTATTGGCAATAACCATCAAATCGTTGCCCAGGAAAAGGAAGATGAAGATCTTTACATCTCATTTAACAGCCTTAAAAAGCGGTGAGTTCATTTTGGTTCAAATATCTCTGAAGTGCTTTTTTAAACATAATTTTGCATTCCGTCATAAAGGTTCTTCACAAAATATTATCAGAGTAATGAAATCATGCTCTTCAACATGGGAAATCAGTTTTGGAAAATCATACATGTGAATATCACCAGTTTAAAATTAAATTTGCTTAAGATTTACTGCACTATACAAAAATGAATCTAAAATAATTAGAAGAAATTACTCCATAAAAATCTTTTTATAGTATCCATCATGATAATCTAGCTATGCAGATTTCAACTCTCACAGAAATAAATTACAATGATGACAAATACAATATATTTCCACAATTCAAACACTACTCAATTAAACCATGGTCTTTATACAGGCTAAATTATACATTTTAATTTTAATTTCTCAGTTTTACTGTATTGGTGTGCTGCTGATTTAAGAAATATTGCAATTGTTGCTGTCAGTCAGATCTTTCTTTGAGCCTGATATTTTTTGTTTGAATAAATTTAACACAAAATTCTAGATATACCCTGCAGATCTGGCAGCTTTTGGGGACAGAGAAACAGAGGGCAGAACACTCATTTAGTATTTTGTTGAGTGAGATCCACAGTGTCTGATCCACCATGGCTCATAGTCACCTTTCTCACATAATCTTCCTGCTTCCCCTCATTATGAAGTCAACAGGGCTTTTGGCAGTCACATGGTGGGAGAGGCAGAAGAGCCCTCCACTGCTGGAATCTTCTTGCATTCTTGCCACCAGAACCACATTTAAAGCCCAGCCAAACCACTTCAGGTGCTGCAGGCAAGGAATAATCCCTCACAGTCCATTCTGCCATTCAATAGGATTGTAGCTGATTTGATCATCCAACACTTTCATGCTACTTTGCAGGAGTAACATTCTGCCAGTAAGCTAAAAAGACAGCCCCCAACTCCCTATTCCCCCAAAGAGAAGGTTACATTCTGCGTAATTGCACACTTATACTTCAGGGTACAAATAAGACAGTTGTGAAGTAGCTTGTATTCCAGAGCTGATTATGGAGTTTTGTTTTTAAATTTTGTTCATGGGATATGGGCAACATTGACTCAGTCAACATTTATTGCCCAAATGGCAGTCAACCAAATTGCTGTGGTTGTGGAGTCAGACCAGGTAAGGTTGGCAGTGCTGGTAGGCTTTTATGACATTTAAAGTGAATACAAGTTGCTTTTAGACCATCTCTTTATTCCAGTTGTGTATTGAAGTCAAATTTCACCACCTGCCATGGTGGGATTCGAACCCATATCCCCAGAATATGAGCCTTGAGTTCAGACTGGCAACTTCAAATCCTCACCATTGAGCATATATTTCTATGCATTTGAATCTCATTAAAGAACCAACTCTCTTCATTTATGCACCATTTCTGATTCTCTTCCCTTTCACGAATAAACTAGATGCCACAAATTACAGACAATTAAATTAGAGGTAAAATTAAATTAAAATAAAATACCCAGCAGCTACAGGTCTCTGGATATTTGTCCTAGCCACAACAACATCCATGCTTCATAACTCCTTGACACTTCACCACCATAAGTCAGCAGCAGCAAACCACCGGCTTCATATCATCACACCTGCTCCTGGACCAACCCAGACACCACTTCAGCCCTTTACTTCAAAGTAAACATAACTTTCTGACAAGTTACTTGGCTCACTGGGGCACATGCATCTTTTGTATCGACAAAGGATGTTTCATACTTTTCTCAACTCTCACTGTTCTTGTACTTACTTGGAGATTGCCAGCCTCTGTGTTGTACACATTGCTTTCTTAGCACGCAGGCTCAGTTACAATGTGCCAGTCTCTGTGGTTGATGTTGCTTTGTTGTGTGGGGGGAGACAGCTTGTCATGATGAGGAACACTGAACAGTCAGGAGACTGGACATATCACAGTACAGCACCATGCCACATCAATGTTACAACTGCAGCATTTGGCGAACACACTTCATGCGTCTCAGGCAAACAGTCATATGTGAAAAGCCAAAGGTCAGCAGTCCATAGCGAGATGAAGGGGGACCATGGTCATTCGGGTGTACTATCACAGCCAGTCAACCAGCTTATCCTACTCCAGTCCAGTGCATGGCCACAGTCAGTCAGGTGCTTGGTCCCACCAGAAACTGGGAATCCTTGTCCTTGTCGAGAGAGGATTGGAAAGGTCAGTCGTGTAGGTAATGTTCAAACAGTCCAGAGATTATGGGTAGTTCAACTATCTCTGGACATCGGAGTTCATCTAAGAAAAATTAACAAACAGGGGAATTCACAGCTGACCTTGGAGAAACCTGTGTGTGGGAGCGCACAGCAGGGGAGCAGCTAAGTGACTAGTTTTTAAGTGTAACCTTACTGGGTTTTTTTTTGGATATCTACAATAGTGAGTAGAGTGGGTTCATTTATGATTATATGTTTTTATTGAGATCTGTCTCTTGATTAAACTTTAAAAATAAATAAACATAGGAACTGAGTTAGCCTGCAGCTGTGTATTTAGAGCAGTAAGACTATGCTATTTTCTGGGTCTGTAGATTGTTAAGGTCCAAAAATGGCCTTTAGTAGAGTGATATACTCTTCCTGGGAGGAATGTGGCTCAGAGGCTAGCATGACTGCCTCACAGCACTAGGGACCCAGGTTCAATTCCAGCCTTGGGCAACTGTCTGTGTGGAGTTTACACATTCTCCCCAAGTCTGCATGGGTTTCCTCTGGGTGCTCTGTTTTTTTCCCACAGTCTGAAGGTGTGTAGGTTAGGTGGATTAGCCATAGAAATACAGGGATAGGGTGCGGGGGGTGGGGGGCGCGATAAGTCTAGGTGGGATGGTCTTCAGAGAGTTGGTGTGGACTTGTCGGGCCAAATGGCCTGTTTCCTGATTCTATTTTATTAGGGACAGTTTCCATGTTACTGATGATTATGTCTGCAGGAAGTGTGTTTGGTTGCTAACCCTATCAGATGACATAGATTGGTTGGAGCAGCAGTTAGAGGCAATGAGGAACTTACAGGGGGTTAGGAGTGTGATGGATGGCAGTTGCAGGAAGGGAGATAAAGTGAAGATACAGTCAAGTAGATGGTGACCTCCAGGAGAGGGAGAAAATGGAGGCAGGTAGTACAGGAGTACCCTGTGGCTATCCTATCTCAAACAAATACACCGTTTTAGAATGTAGGGGGTGATGGACTCTTGAGAACATAGCACTGACAGCCAGGTTTCTGGTACGGAGACTGGCTCTAATGTAACGAGGGGTATACCAGGTTCCAAGCAAGATTTGCTCGAGTAGCTCAGGAGGATTTAAACCAGTAAGGCGGGGGGAGGGGGGAGGGGGTTGTTGGGGGGACCCAGGGAGGTAGTGAGGAAACTGATCAGTCTGAGACTGGCGCATTTGGGAAAAGGAGTAAGTCAAACAGACAGGGCAGGCACGAACAATGCAGAGAACGAGGTAGGGCTCATAAATTAAACTGCATTTATTTCAATGCAAGAGACCTAATAGGTAAGGCAGATGAAATCAGGACATGGTTGGGAACATGGGACTGGGATATCATAGCGATTACCAAGACATGGCTCGGGTTGGACAGGACTGGCAGCTTAATGTTCCAGGGTAAAGATGCTATAGGAAGGGGTGGCAAGAGAGGAGGGGGAGTGGAATTTTTGATTAGGGATAACACTACAGCTGTACTTAGGGAGGTACATCCAGACAGGTTATTTGGGTGGAACTGAGAAATAAGAAAGGAATGGTCACTGTATTGGGATTGTACTATAGACCCACCAACAGTCAAATGGAAATTGAGAAGCAAATTTGTAAGGAGGTCTCAATTATCTGTAAGAAAAATAGTGTGGTTATGGTAGGGGATTTTAACTTTCCAAACAGAGACTGGGACTGCCATAGTGTTAAGGGTTGGATGGCGAGAAATTTGTTAAGTGTGTGCAAGAAAATATTCTGATTCAGTATGGGGATGTACCTCCTACTAGAGAAGGTTCCAAACTTGGCCTACTCTTGGGAAATAAGGCAGGCCAGGTAACTGAGGTATCAGTGGGGAATACTTTGGGAACCAGTGACCATAATTCTGTTGTGATGGAAAAGTATAGACCAGTTCTAAAAGTTAACATTCTAAACTGGAGGAAGGCCAATTTTGACAGTATTACGCAAAAACTTTCAAAAGTTGATTGGGGGTAGATGTTTGCAGGTAAACGGTCAGCTGAAAAATGGGAAGCCTTCAAAAATGAGATAACGAGAGTCCAGAGACAATATGTTCCTGTTAGGACGCAGGGCAAGGCCGCTGGTTGTATGACTGGATGACGACAGAAATTAAGGTTTTAGTCAAGAATAAGAAGAGAGCATATGTCAGGTACAGACAGCAGAGATCAAGTGAATCCCTAGAAAAGTATAAAGGCAGTAGGAGTATTCTTAAGAGGGAAATCAGGAGGGCAAAAACGGGACATGAGTTGGCTTTGGAAAATAGGATTAAAGAGAATCCAAAGGGATTCCAGAAATTTATTAAGGATAAAAGGGTAACTAGGGCGTAAATAGGGCCCCTTAAAGATCAGCAAGTCTGCCTATGTGTGGAACCACAGGAGATGAGGTAGTTACTAACTGAGTATTTTGCATCAGTGTTTATTGTGGAGAAGGAAGTGGAAGATAATGAAAGTGGGGAAATACATAGCAAAATCTTGAGAAGTGTCCATATTACTGAGGTGGTGGTGTTGAACATCTTAAAACACATAAAGGTGGATAAATCCCTGGGACCAGATCATGTGTACCGTAGAACTCTGTGGGAAGCTATGAAAGTGATTGCTGGGCCCATTGCTGAGATATTTGTACCATCGATAGCCTCAGTGGGGTGCCAGATGACGGAGGTTGACCAAAGTGGTGCTGCTATTTAAGAAAGGTGGTAAGGAAAAGCCAGGGGACTACAGACCTGTGAACCTGACTTCAGTGGTGGATAAGTTGTTGAAGGGAGTCCTGAGGGACAGGATTTACATGTACTTGGAAAGGCAAGGACAGATTAGGGGTTGTCAACATGGCTTTGACCATGGGAAATCATGTCTCACTAACTTAATTGAGTTTTTTGAAGAAGTAATGAAGAGGATTGATGAAGGCAGAGCAGTGAACATGATCTATATGGACTTCAGAAAGGCTTGCAACAACGTTCCTCATGATAGACTGGTTAGCAAGGTTAGATCACACGGAATACAAGGAGAACTAGCTACTTGGATGCAGAACTGGCACCCAGAGAGAAGGCAAGGGGTGGTGGTGGAGAGTTGTTTTTCAGAATGGAGACCTGTAACCAGTGGTCTGCCACAAGGATCGGTGCTGGGTCCACTGCTTTTTGTCATTTATATATGTGATTTGGATGTGAACATGGGAGGTATGGTTGGTAAGTTTGAAGATGACACCAAAATGGAGGAAGTGGTGGAGGCTGATATGAAAACAACATTTAAAATGTGTCTGGATGAGTATATGAATAGTAAGGGTTTAGAGGGAAATTGGGCCAAATACTGGCAAAAGGACCAGATTAATCTAAGATATCTGGTTGGCAGGGACGAATTGGACTAAAGGGTCCGTTTTCGTGCTGTACAACTCTCTGACTCTAAGTCAATTGGGGTACAAGAATCCTGTGCCATGGGTAGTCAGTGCTGTCCTTCCACATCACCAGCCCTGAGGGTTTGGTCAGTTATGTCAGCAGGTAGGCCATGGAGCTCTGGGTAAGCAAACAACTCAGGCTTGTGGGTGGACTTCATTGTACTGAGTCTTTGAGGGAGTTGTGACAGTGATAGGGGGCAACTGGAGATCACAGAGTCGGACGTCAGCCAATAGGAAAAGACTGTGATCTCTGGATTTGGGTGGCGGGGGAAGGGCATATACATTATGGTTATTCAGGCCTCTACATGATAAGACCAATAACGGCGTTTGAATTCCCAATCTCATGGGCCCTGAGGGTAAATTGAGCAAATTAAATAGTCATATGAAGGCAAGCAGGGATGGTGGGTGTGAGCTGAAACATCTTGGCAAGTAATTCATTGTCCAAGAATTCACATTAAAAAGGACCTCCTGTAATGATCACCATTATATTGTGTGCACTAATTGCCTCCAGGTCATATTCCCTTTATTCTTTATTCATTAACGGGATGAGGATGTCACTAGCTAGACAGCATTTATTGTCCATCCCTAATTGCCCAGAGGGCAGTTCAGACTCAACCACATTGCTGTGGGTCTGGAGTCACATGTAGGCCAGACCAGGTAAGGATGGCAGTTTTCTTCCCTAAAGTACATTAGTGAACCAGATGGGTTTTTCCTGACAATTGGCAATGGATTGATGGTCATCATTAGACACTTAATTCCAGATATTTATTGAATTCAAATTCCATCCTCTGCTCTGGCAGGATTTGAACCCAGGTCCCCAGAACATTATCTGGGTCTCTGGATTAACAGTCCAGCGATAATACCACTAGGCCATTATCATATTGGTGAAGCAAATACAATTGGAACAGGACACTTAAAAGCATGGTGTGGTGGGGACAGAGTGGTGATGCCACTGGACAGGTAATCCAGAGGCTATTGTCCTGAAGATATGTGTTCAAATCTCACCATTGTAGCCAGGTGAAATTTAAATTCAATTAACAGTAAACCTGGAATAATCTCAGTAATGGTAACCATTACAGCAATTAAGAATGGGCAATATATGATACCTTACTGACAGGGTGTTTCCAACACTTTTTCTTATTTCAGACATCAAGCATTCAGTGAATTTTACTTTTATAAATTCAACAAGGCTATTTTTAATTTTTCTTTAATGGAATGCTTCTGTCACTGGAAAGGTCACTGGACATTTCTTACCCATGCCAAAATGTCCTTGAATGAAATGGCTTACTGCACTAGTTTTGTGGGTAATTAAGTATCAAACACATTACTGTGGGCTGCTGGAGTCACATATAGGCCAGACCAGGAAAGCATGGCTCATTTTCTTTCCTAAAGACTTTTGTGAAACTGATGGGTTTTTAACAACAATGGTAGTTTAATAGCCACCATTTAATTCCAGATTTTGCTTAGTTAGTTGAATTTAAATTCTACCAGTTGCCATGGTGGTATTTGAACACAAGAATCTCAGTCCTCAGAGTATGAGTATTCAAGAGATTCAGACCAGTGTAGTGACAATACCATTACACCACAATTGCCTTCCATTCTGTCAGTTAAAATAATCAATCAAACATGGCAGCCAATCACTTAGAATGAAATTAAATAAGGTAATGGTGAACTGCAAGTAGCGTGGATATTGCAACTGGACTGAGATTCCGGTTTATTTCTGGATTTACTTCCAAATTTCTTACAGTTATTACATTTCAGTAGATAAGATTTTTATTTTGATTCATTTTTAGTTCTTTTATACTAAAAATTGACATTTAGATAAGTGCATGAGTGAGAAGTGTTTGGAGGGATATGGGCCAAGTGCAGGCAGGTGGGACAAGTTTAGTTTGGGATTATAGTCAGCATGGACCAAAGGGTCTGCTTCCTTGCTATATGACTCTATGACTTTATTGCTGTATTTTTGGAAAGAATTTGAAATTACTTAATGGGCTTTATATTCTTTTATAAATAATTATCATCACTTCTGATTTTCACAGGAACCCAAACTTGAAAACACTCTTATCTATCGGTGGCTGGAATTTTGGAACTGAAAAGTAATTTTCTTTTCATTAGTGATTTTCTACCACTGTACAAACCGTGTTATTTTTAGTGCGTTAACGAAACACGAAATACAGAAATACGTGAAACTTTATACCAGAAGAACTGGTTAAGAATCTATGTCTACAATTGATTTCTAAAATTTGTCAATGCTTTTCTTTGATCTGTTGACTGCCTTGCTACCAATTTGCTTAAGAAAAAAATCATTCTCAAGCCAATGAATCAGAATGTTTTACCAATACAGTTCACAAGCGTTTATCTTAATACATTACTTTAGAGTTCTCTGGAGTTTAGAAGAATAAGAGACGATTGTTTTGAAGAGCATAAAACTTTTGAGAAAGCCTGACAAGTTAGACACTGAGAGGATATTTCCCCTGGCTATAGAGTCTAAGACACTGGTGAAGCCACAACTGGTGTATCATGTGTAGTTCTGGTCACCACATTACAGGAAGGAGGAAATTGCTCTGGAGAGGGAGCAGAGAAGATTTATTAGAACATTGCCAGGGCTGGAGAATTGTGGCTACGAGGAGAGATTGGAGAGGTTGGGTTGTATTCCTTCAAACAGAGAAGGCCAAGGGACGACATGATTCAGGTATACAAAATTGTGAGGGGTAGAGGTAGAATAGACAGGAGGAACCTGTTTCTTTTGGTAGGGAGTTCAACATTCAGAGGTCATAGATTCAAGCTAAGTGGCAGAAGGATTAGAGGAGATTTGAGGAAAATCTTTTACACAGAGGGTAGTGGGTTTCTGGATTTCACTGCCTGAGTTGGTGGTGGACACAGGGACTCTAAACTCTTTTAAAAAGAACCTGAATCTGCACCTTATGTGCTGTAAGCTGTAGGGCTATGGTTCGTGCACAGAAAGATGAGATTAGAAATGGCATCTGGGTATCTTTGGATTGGCATGGACAAGATGGACTGAATGGCCCCCTCCTGCGCTGGATCATTTCAATGGTTCCAACCTAAGTCCATTATCTCAGAATAAAGAGCCAACTATCTAGAAAAAGAGATGAAGAGAAATTTCTTCACTGCATTTTACGGATTTTTTGAATTGTCTACTCCAGAGAGCTGTGGACATTCCAATGAGCATGCTCACAAGTGAGATTGATCAGACTTTTGTTACAAAGGGAATTAAGGGATATTGAGTGATACGGCAGGCAAATTAATAGATGGAGACGTTCAGCATGATCTTATTAAAGTGCAGTGCAGGCCCATTGGAATGTGGCCTACCCTTAATTTTATTTCTCATGCCCTTATATCTTTCAGGTTCACTGCTATGGTTTCCAGCAAAGAAACTCGTCTAATATTCATTAAATCCGTTATAGATTTCCTACGGCAAAAAGATTTTGATGGTTTAGATCTACATTGGGAGTATCCAGCATTTAACAGAAGCCCATACCAGGACAAACAGCGCTTCACTTTGTTGGTTCAGGTGAGTTACATTATACCTTAGATCCACAAGTTACCAGGGACTCAATCTGCACAATAATGTTTTAAAAATTAAATACAGATCATACGTCCAATTGCGTAACAAAAAGATCTGTCAACTTCTCAATGAGAAAAATTACCATTAAGAAGTGTCCACATTTCACAGTTACATTTGAACTGAATTGAATGATTTATTGCTACCTGTATTTAACAAATAGTGAAAAGTCTAATACGTAACCAGGCTCTGACACCATTGAGTTACAGAAGATATAACTAGAATATAATTAGAAACAGAGTTCTTTCTGCCTTCTTGTGCTCTACTCAACATGGGGCTTCTCCAAAACGGGTTCCGGGTCCCTCTTGCACCACTGTCCATTCCAGGAGCCCCACTCCACGACTACCATCGCCACTAGTGCATTCCAGGAGCACCACACCGGGTCTACCACGCTCCCGTTGATCCACCAGAAGTACTGATTTGGGCCTTCCGTATCTCTGTACCAGAAGCCCAATATCCCGATTCTGACATCTACCACTGATGCCCCCTACACCGCCAACCGCAGAGGCTACTCTGCTGTCGCAGCCATATTGAAAAGTGGCACCACCACCTCAAGCCCTGCGCTGGTAGGCCCACAAACATTGAAGTCACCATACTCTGGCAGCATCTCTCATCGCTGGGCCTACACTCGCTCCCATCGTGAGCTACATAAGGGCTCTCCCCGAGGAAACGACTCTTGCCGCCATTGCTGCACATGTTCAGGAGGCTGGGCCTCACTCTGCCAAAGGCTTTTAAAGAGGGAAAAGAAAGAAAAGAAGAAAGAGTTCAAAGATAAAAAGATGAAAATAACAAAGAAAGCAGACGGAAGCAGATGAGCTCCAGGCTAGGTGCTCAAACACAACGTTGCTACTCAGTCTCCATCTTGATTTGGCAACAAAAAATCAAATTATATCTCACAAAAATGGTTGTTTTACAGCCACATCTGAAGTTAAGATGAAGGAATTCTATCAAGGCAACTGAAGCACTTCATGTCTGCTTTTATTAGAAATGATACAAGGATACAGCTTTGCTATTTATATGCGGGGCTACTTGCCTTTATTTCAATAGTTTTTTTTTCCTAAGTAACTGAGTCTCCTAGACCATGGGGACTTCAGCAGCTTTAATAAAGCAAAAGGTGCAGAATCAACAAGGTATGTTCCACCCATGATCATAAAACTCTCCTGACCAGATCTGTCAGACTCTACCACTGCACCGACCTGCTCCAGGCTTTAGCTCCATAAGGCGAACAACCCGCTTGAAACCTGTCAATGGACCAGAACTCCACAAAAACGAATTTAAATCCCCACAAAAACAAATTTAATTCAACCAAATTCTGAAAAATGTTGAGGAAATCCATTCGAGTTCTCCAAAGTGGTAATATTTATGTCCCTGCCACAGAATAAACTTTGCTCCCCAGACATAAATCCAGGCCAATCTGTTTTATGCAAACATGATACAGGATGGTGCATGTACGGAACAAGCTGCCAGAGGAAGTGATGGAGGTGGGTACAATTACAACATTTAAAGGACATCTGGATGGGTACATGAATGGAAGGGTTTAGAGGGGTACGGGCCAAATGCTGGCAAATGGGACTAGATCACTTTAGGATATCTGGTCAGCATGGACAATTGAACAGAAGGGTTTTCCTTGTGGTATAACTCTAACTCTCTATGATAGGTAAGGGTAATGTAATTTTATTTAAAAATAGCGTTATCTTGCTGTTTGTGATGACAGAAAAAAAACTCTTTAAAATGTATTATCCAAAATTTGTAAATGAGTTTTATGTTAAGGCATACTTTCATTTCAGATATTGTGCTAGCATCCAACTTCAACTGACACCTGGACATTCTGTTTCTATCCTAAACTATGCCACAGAATCACAAAATCCCTACAGTGTGGAAACAGGCCACTCCACCTAACAAGTCCACACTGAACCTCCAAAAATCATCCCACCCAGACCCATCCCCTTATCCTTTCCCAGCAACCCTACATTTCCCATGGCTAATCCATCTAACTTACACACCCCTGGACATATGGGCAATTTAGCATGGCCAATCCACCTAACCCACACATCTCTGGACTGTGGGAGGAAACTAGACCACACCCAGCAGGATCCCACGCAGCCACAGGGAGAACATATAAACTCCACACAGACAGTCACCTGAAGCTGAAATCAAACCGGGTCCCTGGCGCTGTGAGGCAGCTAACCATTGAGCCAAGGTTTGATTTTCTATAAAAGCCCGTATTGATTCGTCAATTGCATATTATCCTGCAATTGCATACCATACCTATGTTCTCCCCAGTGATTTTATTGTGACTGGGAATTTTAAATTGTAGTTAATTCTCTGGCTTCCATTTAAATAGTTTAACCTACCTTCTCCTGCAAAGCAATTGCTAGAACTTTCCCAATACCCAACCATGAAACAGCGTAATTGCCAGTGCAGCCATGCCCCTTCCCCTCACAAAGGGATGCTTGGAACCCAAACCATCCCACTTCAAACTCCCACACTCCCTTCGTCCAGGATTCCTTTACTCCGTCCCTCTACCCATTGCCTTCTATATGTTTACCCTTTCCTCTCCTTCCTGCCCCTCTTACCTCATTTCATCTTGGTCCATCTATTTTCTTGCCCTCTTGGCTTCCACTGTGTTATTTCACCAATCACCAAAACCCAGTGGACAAGTGGGAACAAATTAAAAAGCCTAATGAAATGTCAATGTTTATATCAAGGGTTTCAAATACAAGTCATACTTCCCTTATACAATGTCTAGGTCACATAGATGATTGGAACACAATGTAACTTGACCAGAATCATACCAGGACATAACAGATTAGATTATAAAATCAGATAACAGAAACTTTTCTTGTGTTCCCTGGAGCTCAACGGTTGGAGGATGGTGTAATTTCAAACCTCAGTCATGAAAATACGAAAGAATGCTCTCCTGAGATGAGGCACTTCTCCCCATCAAGGGATCAACGTTCAAAACACTTGTCCTCATCCTGCATCCAAGCATAAACATCTGTTTGAAAGTTTCCTGAAAGATCAGCTGCCCTGCCTTCTCCTACCCCAGGATGCTGTATCCCAGTGAAAAAAGAGAAAACAAAATTCCAGAAACTGCTGAAAATGTAATATATTTGCAAAATGTAATATCCAATGTTTCATTGTTATAATCTTCATGTTGAATTTATTGTACATTAACATACAGGAAACTGTCGAAGAGTTCAAGAAGGAATCCAGTGAAAGTAACAAACCGAGATTGCTGCTTTCAGCTGCAGTGGCATCCGGCATAAGAAACATTCAAGCAGGCTATGAAATAGAAAAGATTTCAGAGTATGTACAAGCTACTTCAGTGATGTACATTTTGTAACTGATACAGTTTGCATTTCACTGTACTCTAAATATAGTAACCATATTCCTGACAATAACAACCAAGACATTGAATAAGTGCAATATTCCTGCTGTACGGAATGCAATTTTTCAAAAGCCAGATACATGACAAAGCTTCTGACCAAAGAGTTAGATGTTGCAGATTAAATAATCTGGAACTAGGCACTAACAGCAGAATAAGTCGTTTGAAGGAACAACTGGATTCAGTTTTAACGAAAGACGACATTGAAATAAATAACCAGAAACCAGGGGTATAGGTTTGATTTTGAACAAACAGCTAAACTTGATGAGTATACTGTAACATAAACATATGGTGGAATCCCACAGGAGGCTGAGGCTGTGGGCTGTGGAAAGCTACGTGGCAGAATCAGGTAAGTGTGTCAAGGGTCCATTTTGATGTTCGGAGCAATGCACATCATCTTCAATGCTTTTCACATGCAGTGTTGAGAGATTCTTGCCAGGCAGTGGCAATTTGCCAACTGACAGTCAGTATTTCTTGTTTAACACCTTGTTAACAGCTCAGCTTGCCTCATTAATATCCAACCTCCCATCTTACCAAACAAGCCTGACATTCGGAAAACTCAACAGGAAACCATAATGAGTACCTGGCAGATTCTGCTCTCTGCTTGCTCCAAGGGACCTTCAAGTTGGACCCTGGGCACCAACACTTCAGGGGATGCTCCAAGGGCACTGGTCACATTTACCCCGTGTCCACAGACATTAGCATCCAACATGTGCCAGGCTTTAAGCACCCTCTTGGCACATCCAAGATCCACTTACAAGACACTTCTACACTTCAAAGCTGCACTAGCAACTATGTGATGCTGCAGCAAGGATATTGTGCACTCAGGGACACACACCCAGCTCATGGATTGGATCAGACTGTATCTTTGGACCCTTTGCTTGCTCAAGTGGGCTCCCTTACTCTACGTCTACTGGATACTGACAGCACTTTGCCCCCTCAGCCAGAGATACCAGGCTCATACTACTGTCACCAATTTGGCGCAGGTACAAATCCAGTAAATTGGCCTTATTTGTCTGCAGGCCTCATTCAAGCCAAAGGGGATAGCCCTCACTCAGCAAAGCCTGGCACTGTAAGTCAAGATCACCCTCTGATACCAGTTCAGGGCTTTCTTGGGCATTCAGAGTCAGTATCCTCTTCTTATAACGAGTGAGGAGCTGAATGTCAGGCAGCCCACCACCTTGTCTTCACTCTTTCTGCTCCACTTTGGGTTGTCTTCCTCCTGGCAAGCGAGAGAGAGAGGAGAGAAAGAGGGGTATTACAGAACATGAAAGTGGGCAGCACAGCTGTTCCTATTGGTGCAGGTGGGGAAGCATCCCAAGTGAGTGAGCAGGAAGCATAGCGGACATGTAGGATTCGTGGTTTGGGGGTTTGGGGTAGATGACAGTGGGTAAAGGAGGATGTTGCAGGCAATACTGAGAGTGATACAGCACGAGCCTTGGTGAAAGGTCAGTTCAATAGCAGAGATGGAGTGAGTTTGAGATATCTGTGAGAAGATGGTGGCACTTATCTCGGCCTATTGGAGAAGGATATTGACCTCCTCCCTACATTGCTGCACATTTCTTCAGGCAGCTGATATTGCACTGACCCAGGTGCCAACCTAGGACTTTGCTGGCATGGTCTGCTGTTGTGGCATCGACTGCTGATCTTGAGGGTGAAGAACAAGGAAGTCCTGCAATGACACCACCCCAACGAACGGAACCTCCAAGACCCTACCCACAAAGCAGGTAGTTGATTTCCCCAACAGCCATGTCTGGAAAAAATATTAGGGATTGTGCAAGGCAGCTCGTACTGATAGTGCTTGTCCATGTGCACCATGGGCCCAGGCCTAAGTTTCCTGATCTTTTGGTGGACTCTGGCTACGTGGCAAGTTCTTACAGCAACGCTGTGTAGTAAGATGGGGCAGAAATCATTTGACAGAGACCCCATAGGGGCATTCTGGGAAATTAATGAGACATTGAAAAGACAAGGCAAGCCTCATAGATAAGCCTCATAGTGACAGGCCCTCCCAAAAACCCAATCTAACCCAGACTTAGTCAAAAAACAAACAGAAGATGCAGCCCATAGTGCTGGGGAAACATAGAAGGTGTGCCAGCATCCATAGAGAGAAAAACAAAGTTAACACTGAGTCCAATTTGACTCTTCTTCAGAAATTGTTGATGGGTTATTGGCCTTCCCCTCTTCCTCAAAATCCTCATTCAATAATATGTAAGCTATGAAGGATGATAAATAAATTACAAAGGTTGAGAGAGCAGGAAGATAATCAATGCTGTTCTTCACCAGTGGTTGAGTCAATGTATGTAGCACATGTGTCCTTGAGTACCAGCCCCAACATCTCATTTTTGTTTTATACAGGCCCTTGGATTTTATCGGTGTGATGACTTATGAATTCCACGGACCATGGGATCTTAAAACTGGACCGAATAGCCCCCTGTACAGAAGTTCTACTGATTATAATGACAATAAATACTTTAACGTTGTATGCATAGAAATTAAGAAAATCTTTTCTCCATTTTTTGTTTCTCTGCTGAATTATTAATATAAATTTAAGAGATTAGTTCAAATAATATTTCTTCCTTCTAGGAGTTTGCTACCAACTACTGGAAAGAGAATGGTGCCCCTGCAGAAAAACTGTTGGTTGGATTTCCAACTTATGGCCGTACTTTTACGCTCTGCTCAGCTGATAGCAAACCTGGTGCTGCAGCATGTGGTCCTGCACCACCTGGGAATTGTACTAAAGCAGCTGGCATTTGGGCATACTACGAGGTACAGTTTAACATTTATACAAAACAAATTATGTCAACATCTTGCATTACGATATTTACAAAAAGAAACTTTTGTGCCCATCAAATTCATCATAAAAATTAAAGTTACTGCAACTCTAATTACAAAGAAGGCTGCTTATACCAAAGCATGTGGTACAGTGTCCTGACTTTGCAACAATCCACAGATAAAAAAATTGGCCTCTTTAGTTACAAAATCATGTCAACTTCCACAGGGATAACCTAACCATGATCATCACTAATTATTAACATTAATGTAAAAAGAGACATGCTCTTGCTTTGTTTCTGATGAAGGGTTTAGGCCCGAAACGTCAAGTTTTCCTGCTCCTATGATGCTGCTTGACCTGCTGTGTTCATCCAGCCCCACATCTTGTTATCTCCCATGCTCTTGCTTTGCGTCATTTTGCATTAATCAGGACAGAATTGCAAGAATATCAAACTTCAAAGGGAACAACAATAAATACTAGAATTTAAAAACCGAAAGAACTTTGAATGCTGTAAATCAGGAACAAAAACATAAGTTGCTGGAAAAGCTTAGCAGGTCCGGCAACATCTATGAGGAAAAGTCAGAGTTAACATTTCAGGTCCAGTGACCCTTCCTCAAAACAGGAGTAGTTCTGAGAAAGAGATGACAAGGTGTAGAGCTGGATGAACACAGCAGATCAAGCAGCATCATAGGAGCAGGAAAGATTGACATTTCGGGCCTAGACCCTTCTTCTATCTCCGAAATAGTTCTGAGGAAGGGTGGCCACACTCGAAACGTTAACTCCAATTTCTCTTCACAGACGCTGCCAGACCTGATGAACTTTCCAGCAACTTCTGTGTTTGTGTACTGGAATTTAAAGCTTCAATTGAAAATCTCTTGCAAGCTCCATACCACAAAACAATTATTTAACTACCAAATAATGAAGCCTTAACAGAACTGTTATTCATTTATTGTAATTGCATTCAATATTTTCTTCAATTAGAGTAAGAATATATACTATATGACAGAGGTAGTGCCTGGATTAAAGAAGTTAAACAATCTGTAGATAAAATCATATTTGTACCTCATTTTCATATCAATCTATTCACCAGTCACACAATGACTTCCATTCATAAGCAAGTTGTTTAAATGAAATCCCTTGTGTAAATAAGCAAAGGATTTGCCCTTTCATCCTCTGTTTTTTCTCCTTCTGTCTGCCCTTTGCATCCTTTGAATTTGCCCCATGCCAGAGCAGGAGCACGCGTCAGTTTAGTATGCTCCGTTTACTTCCAAATGGAAACAATGGAACATTATCAGGAAGTAAGTCTAACCCGTCATTTGTAATAAATGGAAGCATCCTCATGAAACTGATTAATTGCACTAAATTTGTAATCGGTTACTAAATTTGACTATTTGTATTCTAAATGACAGGATGTGTCTGGTGGTGTTGCACAAGGATCTGTTTTGGGGTGTTAGTTATCCGTTATATTTATTAATGATTTAGACAAGGGGTTAGAAACAACTTTTCCAAATTTGCTAATGATGCGAAGAATGTAACCAGCATAGACAGAAGAAAATTTTGATACAGAAAGAAACAGGACCATAGAAAATGGATTTTACCATATGCAAACATGAGCTATGGACCTCAAAATGATAGAAAAGGGTGATTTTAAAAAGGTGAAAATTTAGAAACAGTGAAAGACAAAGAGACTTGGGGATTCAAATCCAGAGATTATCTACTTCAACAAATCTTTGTAATATTTTGAACACTTTGATTAGATCACCTGTCAATTTTCCATTTTCAACAGAAAACAGTCTGTGTTTTGCAACTTCAGGATAACACACAAGAGCATTAGCCCCATAATGTACTTGTGCCTCATTTAGTAAACTGGACACATTTTTGCTAACAGATATGTGACTTTCTGAAAGGCGCTAATAAGGAGTGGATGGAGGAGCAGGAGGTTCCGTATGCATACAAAGATGATGAGTGGGTTACTTATGACAACTTGAAGAGTTATGAGAAAAAGGTATGCGTTTTATAGTCATTTTCTGCAACATTTATTTAACCAATTGTACATAATAAATCCACCTGTGTTTGGTGCACACAGTCAGTTTTACTGTTTGGTTAGATATAGTTTAAATTAAACAGTTGGCACAACCATCAGGAAAACAGAGTTCATGAGAAAGCATTAACCAGTAGAATAAAGGAGAAAACCTAAAGGATTAAATAAAAACTATGTAAAGTGCAAGAGAAAAATGAGAGGAAGAATAGTGTACATAGAGGTAATTTTGTGTGGGGGCACAGAATAAGGGGACATAATCCTCAATGAATACTTTGCACTGATCTTACAACAGAAAAAGATGACACAAATGTAGACATCATGGTGGAGGACTGTGAAATATTAGAAGAAATTAGCATAAAGGAGGAACGAGTAATGTTAGCAGCTTTAAAGTAGATAAATCCGTAGGCTCAGTATCCCAGTCTGTTGAGGGAGTCACCCTGGCCACAGGTGAGGTTTCAGAGAACTGGAGGACAATGAAGATTGTCAATTTGTTTAAGGAAAGGAAAGAATAGATCAGGAAATTACAAGCCAGTGAGCCCAGCCTTAGTAGTGGGAATTTAACAGAACAAATTCTGACATACAGAATATATTTACACTTGGACAAACACCCATTAATCAGGGAGAGTCAGCATGGATTTAAGGGACTGCCATGTTGACAAAACTTGAGGAGATAAACAGGAGTATTGAAGAGGATAATGCATTTTCTGTGATCTACATTGACTTTTGCAAAACTTTTGATACAATTCCTCAGGGCAGACTGGTGAAGAAAGCAAAAGCTTATGAGATCCAAGGCAAAATGGCAAGTTGGATTCAAAATTGGCTGGGAAGCAGGAAGCAGAGAGTGATAATAGAGAGATGCTTCTGTGACTGCAGGTTTGTTTCCAGTGGGGGTCCAGAGGACTCTCCATGCTGGGACCCTTGCTGATTGCAGTATACATTAATGATTTTGACTTAATCACATGGAGTCTGATCAAGGAATTTGTGAAATAAACAAAAAAAAATCAACCAGAGCATTGATAAGTGGAATTCAACCTTGAAAAGTGAGAGGTTACTCACTTGGGGAGGACTAACAAGGCAAGGGATTACACTATGAATGGTAGAACCCCAGAAAGTACTGAAAATCAGGTGGCCTTTTATGTGCACATCCACAGATCCTTAAAGGTAGCAGGGCAGGTAATTAAGAAGAAATATGAGATACTTGCATTTATTAGCCAAGGCATATAACGCAAGGGTTAGAAAGATGTGCTGGGACTGTATAAATGTTGGTTAGGCCGCAGCTAGAACGCTCCGTGCAGTTTAGCTCACATTTTGGGAGGACTGAACAAGGTACAGAGGAGATTTACAGGATGCACCCTGAGCTATAAGGAAAGATTAGAAAGCCTGGGATGGTTTTCCTTGGAACAATGAAGATTAAGAGGTGCAGACGATTGTGAAGGGCTTAGATCAGATAGGTTGGAAAGTATGTTTTTATTGGGAGAGGCATCAGTGACTAGGGGCCATAGATTTAAGGTAAGAGGTAGAAGGCTAATAGGAGAGTTGACAATTTTTTTACACTCAGAGAGTGGCGGAAATCTGGAACTTTCTACCTGAAAGTGTGCTTGAGTCAAAAAGAACTTTGGTAATATTGAAGCAGTTATTAGATATTAATTTGTGTTGCCCTAATCTCCAGGACTATGGACCAAAAGCTGGAAAATGGATTGATGTAGTCAGATTTTTGTTGACTGATGTGTGCGTGATGGGTTGAATGGCCTCCTCTGTGCTGTAAACATCTATGTATCAACAAATCTATAACTCTAACTTCATACTATATTGATTCCAAAAGTATTGATCACTAGATTTCCTTTTTAATTGTGTTTAATAACTTGAATTTTCTATAATGTTGTTCTGAATACTTAGTAATATTAGCTAGTAATATGGATATTAGGTAGTATTAAGGATAATAAAGATAACAAACACTTTGCTGTTCGTTAGGAAGCACCCAGTCCCTCAGCTTCCCATCATTTCCTAAAGGCTTGTCCATAGCATTCAGCATCTGAGCAAGTGGTATTTCAGCATGAATGAGCCTAGAGAGCAAGTAATGGCAGAACATTCAATTGTGATAACATCACAACAGAGACTGATATATTTTTATGACAGAATCAAGGCATGTAGATAGACTTAAGATTTAGAACAACCATGATCTAACAATGGCAGAACAGGCTGGGACGATTTAATGGCATACTCCTTTCTTATGCTTCAGACATCCACATACATGTTGATGCTTTCTGCAAAGGGTCACTAAACACAATAAAAAAAATTTTTCCCATGTGCTTGTTTAGTGTTCTCCACTGTGCGTAACCTAACCATTATGTGGTTGAATGCTGGAACCATTCTGACCAATGAGATCCACGCGAGGTAGTCCACTTAATTGCCGTGATATCATGAAAACATCTAATTTTGACCCCATTGCAGTTGAAATGAAGACTAGCCCTTTAACTGTATACAATGGTATCGCACAGTAACAACGGTCCACAAGAAAAGAGTCCATTCTGATTAAATAGAATGCTTTAAATTCTTTTTGTATAGGTGGAATGGTTAAAAAATAATAGCTTTGGTGGTGCAATGGTTTGGACAATCGACATGGATGATTCCAAAGGTACTTTCTGTAAGCAAGGAAAATCACCCCTCATTAGTAAACTGAAGATTCTGCTTTCTTCAAATTCTAAACCTAAAGAAGATTTGTCAGGTAATTTATTATTTAATGCTGCTTTTCAGAACCAGATAAATATTTATGTTGGAATGCAACTCATTCTGAGCCACTTGTTTGTTATTCTATAGTACATTACTGTGATTATTTCCATGATCTCAACTACAGGGACAGACACAGGCATATTTCTGAAATGCTGCTCGTTCAATAAAATTAAATATTTTCATGGACTAAAATCATGTCATTTAAAATATGGCAAAATAAACCTTAAGATTCTGCATCATGGGAGCCATCATCACTGATATACCTTATTAACTGCCGTGTGGAAATCCAAGCACAACACATCTTCCTCCTTTATCCACAATGATGTACTACTTACTCAAAAAATTCCGATGAATTGGTTCAGCATGATTTTCCTTTTACAAAACAATGCTGACTCTGCTGATTGCCTTAATCTTTTCTAAGTCCCCTACACATTATCTTTATAACAGCTTCAACCATGTTTCCCATGGCAGATGTTAAGCTAACTGGCCTTTAACTTGAGATAGTAGGATTTAGATAGTAGGATATCACTTTCCGAAACGTCAGCTTTCCTGCTCCTCTGATGCTGCTTGGCCTGCTGTGTTCATCCAGCTCTAACTTTAACTTTGGCCTTTAATTTTCCATTTTGTCTCCCTCCCTTTTTGAATAAACATGTTACATTTGCTACTTTCCAATCTAATGGAATGTTTCACAAATCCAGGGAATTTGGAAACATTAAAATTAACATATCAACTCTTTTGTTACCAACTGATTTTCAGACCCGAGGATGAAGGTCATCAGGACTCGCATGTCAGTGCACAGTTCCAACAATTTGTGCAGTACCATTTCTCCCATGATTGTATTTTACTTGAGCTCATTCTCCTTTACATTTCCAGATTTAGAGTTATTTCTGGGCTGTTACTTTTATTCTTTATAATGAGGACTGATGCAAACCACCTCTCCAATTCATTTGCCCTCTCTTTATTTCCATAATTAATTCCCCAGATTCATTTTCTACAGAACCGACACTCTCTTTAACTTTGCTTTAATAAAACAGAAACTTCATTGTTTTCATATTTCTAGCTAGATTTCTTTCATACTCTTGCTTTTGCTGTCCACATTAAAGGTTTAGTTCTTTTTACATGTTCTGACAAATCTTTGATCCACCATCCATCTTGGCATAATTATGCAATTTTTTGGTTTGATACTGTACAGTTCAAGTGAAGCACAGATGGTAGGTCCTCCACTTGGTAATTTTCTTTATTCAAACATATGTTTATTCTGGAATAATCCCTTAAATGTCTACCACGACATCACTCTTAAACTATCCCTTAATCTAATTTGCCAGTTTACTCCAGCTAGCTCTGTTTTCATGCCCACAGAATTGCCTTTATTTAAAATACTAATCTTGGACCCACTCCTCTCTCCCTTCAAAAATGTAATATTCAGCCATGTGATGGTCACTGCTATCTAGGGCTGCCTTAACTGCATGGTCATTAATTAATCACATTTCATCCTAAAGATCCCTAACATGAGAAAGTGTTCCAAACACTCTATCACATTTAATGGTGTTACTATTACTGAATCTCCCCCACTAAATATCAACATTCTGGAAGCTACTCTCGATCAGAAACTGAACCAGACCAGTCATATAAATATGGTGTGGCTACAATAACCAGTTAGAAGCTGTGAATTGTACAGTGAGTAACTCATTTCCTGACTCCCCAAATCTTGCCTTATATCTATAAGACAAGCCAGACTGTGAGAATACTCTCTCCATTTGCCTGGATGAGTGCTGTTCCAGCAACACTTAAGCAGCATAAAACCGCTCAGGATAAAGTAGTCCATCAGTGACAACACCCCCATCCACCACCTTAAGCAATAGCTTTCCACCAAAGATGCAGGGGCAGCAATATGCACCATCTACAAGGTGCAATGCAGCATCTCACCAAGCATCTTCCACAACTTCCAAACACATGACTACACCACAATAAGGATTAGGACAGCAGGCACAAGGGAACAGCCCTCTGCACAAATTCTTTTCTGACACACATCAGATACCAGCAAGAAAATAGAAATCTAAGTGGTACCGAGACTGACCAGGTGAAAATCTGTCCTGCATGTTCCTTACAAAGCTCCTGAATTACATGATCATGAGGACCTCTTATTCAGGTTCTAATGTGGGCTCACAACACAAAATTGCCTTAAATTTGGTGACTCTAGTTACAGGCCATGCTATGAAAATATATAAACGTCACAAAAATGTACTAAAAATGCTCTTCTGGGAGGTTGTGCTGAGACACACTAGTTTAAGCAAGTGCGTGAAAATGTAAGAAAGCATAAAATAATTTTGCCATTTCACTGAACATTAAAGGTTCTCCATTTCACTACCTTCATTAAGTCATTCCATAAAAGTTAACCCTTTGACCAAGCTTTTAATTGTCAATCTAATATGTCTTAATATGGCTCAGTACCCTCTCCTCTTGGGATGTTTTAAGAAAGCATTATTTATATATTTACCGCCATGTCAACTTCAATATATTGGCTTTCTTTCTTTCAGCCACAACAACTGCATTACCAACCCCTGCATCAGAAAGTTCATCAAATTCTCTGCCTTCTACAGTGTGCCCCGATCTGGAATTCTGCAGTAACAAAAATAATGGTAACTATCCAATTCCATGTGCTTTGGACAGCTTTTATCGATGCACCAACAAAAGCACCGACATCGAGAACTGTCCCAAGGGTACTTCCTATAACACGATTAAAGACAAATGTGTTTGGCCAAATAGATTATTTCCAGCAATCAATTTAGTGGCCCACAACTTTTGCAAAGGCAAGCATGATGGTAACTATGCAATTCCAACTCCCAAATATTATAAATGCTCTGCTGATGAAACACAAATAAAGCAATGTCCCTCTGATCTACTCTATAATGCAATTAGCAGAAACTGTGACAATATAAATACGCTTGCTGACTTTGATGTGACTTTTTGCAGTAACAACCTTGATGGTACCTACCCAATTCCAGGCAGGCCAAACAAATTCTATCACTGTTCCAATAAGGAGACTAACATTGGAAGTTGCCCCAAGGGAAGTGTTTATAATAATTTATGTAAATGCTAGACACAGCTGTGCGTATTTTAAGACCACACTGAATAAAACTTGTTTAAAGAATTACAATGTTAAACTGATCATACTGAGGGCTTAGTACAAAACTTATTAACTACTTTGTTATTTTGGAATGTACGTTGCCAACAACAAGATGGCCATCTGTGCATGCAGAGTAGAAGGTGCTGATGTCTCACCCCTGCAAAGTTTCTGCCCGCTTGCCACCCTTTTCAGAAGAACGCATTCTGGATGTGTCCCTCTCAATTGTTATAACCCCTCCCACATACCCCCACACCACCACCCACTCCTGGTGGCTGCATCATCCCTCAGCGCATGACTTCCCATTTTGCTCACGGTATGGGGCAACAAATAAGGCAGTAGGTGATGCATGGAGGGCTGAGTACACCTCTGGGTCAATGGTCAAAGGGTAGTCGGCAACACAGTGTTGTAAGTTTAATAAAGCCACAAGTTGAAAATTCAGTTCTGTCATACTGTAACATCTGTTGCATTCACTGAGCCAGATACAGAGGTTTGATCATAAAGTAGTTCTTCCTCATATGTGTGACTGCAATTGGCAATAGTCCCTGCCTTTTTATTGGAGCTGCAGAATGATATGGTTTAAGAATTTACAATGTCGAATGTCACCCTTTCCACCTTAACCTGCAATATGGCTCATTATGATGTCCCTGGTGACCAAAATTGGTCCCAACTAAATTTAACAATCCCATATCTTAAACAACTCATTCACATTTTCTCTCCATCCTCATAATGGTCTGCTTGAGTTCTGCCAGGACCACTTGGTTCCTGACCTCTTACAGGTTTACTTCAAAATGGATAAGAGCTGAATATGGTCGTTGATATCAAGACAACATCCGATGAATTTGACTTTAAAGGAGTCCTGACAAAATTGGAGCAGGTGAGAATCAGATGGCAAAACTCCTCATACCAAGCACAAAAAGGAAAATGATTGTGGTTGTTTAGAGCCAATCATCTCAGCCATACGGCAGCACGGCAGGAATCTTCAGGATCATAAAACCATCATCGCTGATTTGTCATTGATCTTCCATCCATCACAAGATCAGAATGTGGATGTTCACTGATGACCGAGAAGAGTTCAGCACCATTTGTGACACTACAAATACTGAAGCAGTCCATATCATGTGTGTATTAATTAGAAGTCAAGCAGATTATTCTGTTTTCCAAAACTGTTCCACCATTTAATAAGATTATGGTCAATCTGATTACTCCACATTGCCGACTATTGGGGATAACTTTTCATCCTCTTACTTATCAAGAATCTATTATTGATGTCATTGCATCATGAGCAGAAAGACCTACACAACATTCAGGCTTGGGCTGATAAATGGCAAATAGCATTCAGTCCAGGCACGTGCGGTCTAATAAAAATCCCCAACAAGAGAAAATGTAAGGATCTCCCCCTTGACATTCAGTGCCATTACCATCACATAATCACCCGCCATCAACAATTTAGAGATTGCTGTGAACGATAAAATTAACTATGTTAGCTATATAAATGCTATGGTTACAAGATAGATCAGAGACTGAGAATTTGGCTGTGACACACTGCTTGACTGCCAAAGACTGGCCATCAATTACAAGACATTACAATCAGGCATGCAATGGAATGGACTTCACCATAAGACTATAAGATATAGGACCATAATTATACCATTCAGCCTAACTCTGCTCCGCCATTTGATCATGGCTGTTATGTTTCTCAACCCCATTCTCTGCTTACTCCCTATCACGCTTCATCGCCTTGCTAATCAAGAACCTGTCTGTCTCTGTCTTAATGACTTGGCCCCCACAACCCTCTGCAGCAATTCACCATCCTCTGGTTGAAGTAATTCCTCCTCAGTTCAGTTCTAAAGAGAAGTCCCTTCACTCTGAGGCTGTGCCCTCAGTTCCCAGTCTCTCCTATCAACGGAAACATCTTCTTGACTTCCACTCTATCCAGGCCTCTCAGTTATCTATAACTTTCAATGAGATTCCCCACTCATCCTTCTAAACTCCATCGAGCACAGACCAAGAATGATCAACCGCTCCTCTTATGATAAACTCTTCATCCCTGAGATTATTTTTGTGAACCTCCTCTGAAATCCCTCCAACGCCAACACATCCTTCCTGAGTTACAGGGTCCAAAACTGTTCGTAATATCCCAAAAACAGTCTAATCAGAGCCTAATACAGCCTCAGTGATGCATCTCTGCTCTTGTACTTGCGCCCTCTTGAAATAAATGCTATGATTGCATTTGCCTTCCTTACAGTCAAATGAACCTGCATGTTAACCTTAACAGAATCATGAACGAGGACTCCTAAGTCCCTTTGTGCATCAGATTTCCAAAGCCTACTCCATTTAGAAAATACACTTCTATTCTTCTTACCAAAGTGCCTCTCACTTTCCCATATCGTATTCCATTAGCCACTGGTTTGTCCACTCTCCTAGCCTGCTCAAGTCCTTCTGCAGCTTCCCCATTTCCTTAACACTACCTGTCCCTCCACCTTTGTGCCATCTGCAAACTTAGCAACAATGCCCTCACTTCTTTTGTTCAGATCATTAATGTAAAAGATGAATAGTTGTGGTCCCAACACAGACCTCTACAGAACTCCACAAGTCACCGCTACCATCTGGAAAGACCCTTATATCCATACTCTCCACAGTCTGCCAGTCAGCAAATCCTCTAGCCATGCCAGCACCTTGACCCTCTTATCTGATTTAGCAGTCTCCTGTGACACCTTGTCAAAGTCTTTTTGAAAATCCAAATAGATCATGCCCACTGCCTCTCATTTGTCTAATTTGCTCGTTACCTCCTCAAAGAAACAGGCCCTTCAGCCCAACTCATCAGCACCGACACTCAGAGCATCCCAGCCAGACCCATCACTCTAATCTACACGTCCCTGAACACTACAGGCAATTTAGCATGGCGAATCCACCTAGCCTGCACATCTTTGGACTGTAGGAGGAAATCCACACAGACACGGGGAGAATGTGCAAACTCCACACAGACAGTTGCCCGAGGGTGGAATCGGACCCAGGTCCCTGGCGCTGTGAGGCAGCAGTGCTAACCACTGAGCCACTGTGCCACCCGAAATCCTAACAGATTTGTCAACCATGAACTCCCCTTGATGAAGCCGTGCTGACTCAGCCCTATTTTATGCTTTTCCAAGCATTGCTTTTCTGCAATCTAATCCTTAACAATAGATTCTAAAATCTTATCAACGATCAACATCAGGCTAACCAGTCTATGGTTTCCGATCACCTGTCTCCCTCCCTTCTTAAACAAGGGTGCTACATTAGCCATTTGCCAGACCTCTGGGACCCTTCCAGACTCCGGTGATTCCTCTACAATCTCCTCAGCTGTCTCCTTCAGAACTCTAACATGAAGTTCATCTCATTCAGGTGGTTTATCCAACTTCAGACGTTACAGCTAGCCTAGCACCTTCTCCTGAGTGATTGCTACTATACTCATCTCTGTCTCCTGACTATCTTGAAGTTCTGGTAAGTTGCAAGTATCTTCAACTGAACACTGGTGCAATATACCTATTCAATTCCTCCATCATTTCTTTTTACCCTGTTCCTAATTGTCCAGCCCCATTTTCCAGCGGCCCAAAGTCCACTTTTGCCTCTCTCTCACTGTTCAGATAGCTAAAGAACTTTTGCCATGTTTTATATTACGAGCTAGCTTACTCTCACATTTCATCTTCTCTCTGCTATTGTTTTTTTTTGAAGTTATCCTCTGCTGGTTTTTACCACATAGTATAAAAGCAAAAGACAAGCATACAATTTCTGGTTTCCTTTGTCAGCTATTGTTGCCTCATCTTCGCCCCAGTTCTTCCTTCTTGGGATGAATCGCTGCTGTTCCTCCCAAATTACTCCCAGAAACTCCTGCCAGTGTTGCTCCACTGTGTTCCTTGCTTAGCTCCCTTTTCAATTAACTTTGGCCAGCTCCTCTCTCCTGTCTTTATAGTTACCCTTAATCAATTATAATACTATTACATCTGATTCCAGCTTCTCCCTCTCAAATCAAAATGGGTCCCACCAGCTTCCACATCATGAAGTTACATCACCTGGCTCAGTATTTCTATTTGAATTACTTAGTTCTTAATTTGGTTTTTAAAAATTTCACATGTCTTTTAGTTTGTAACCTGTATATATTTCCCCTATTAACCTTCAATCTGAAAGTAACCTATAGTAGTAAAATAGTCCAAAGATGTGCAGGTTATGTGGATTGGCTATGCTAAATTGCCCAGAGTCCAGGGATATACAGACTAGGCGGATTAGCCATGATAAATACAGGGATTACAGAGATGGGGTGGATCTTGGTGGGATGCTCTTCGGAGGGCTGTGCAGACTTGATGAGCCACATGGCCTTTTTCGGCACTGCCGGGATTCTATGAAATTAGTAGATATCTCCAACCAATGAACTTACAATTTTCCTGTGACATGACTTTTCTCCTGGGTCCCCAATTTATCCCAGGCTGTGTCTCACTCTGGATGTGATCTCTCCTTCCTGACAATACGAAGATTATCAAATGTGTGCTTTCAACAGACCTTCTCTATTGTCTGGATGACCTTCATCTTCTCTCTGCTTATTGATTTTGTTTTAGTTATCAATTCTGGTTTTTAAGTCTGCTAGTTTTTAAACACTTTTGACCCCATTGCTGAAATCTAGCAGCTTGCTTCTCAACAACACAGCTTGCATTCAGCTACCTTGTCTACAACAGTTTAAAAAAGCTGCTCACCATCAGGGCATACAAACAAGCAATAAATAATTGCCTTGCCAACACCACCATTTCGCAGTGAAAAGTACTACCTCCAGAACTCTGTAAAATAACTCCACTCTCAAATGCTTTCTCTTATCTAAAACTTAAAATTTTCAAAACTTTGGTTTCTCTTAATTCACCTTTTATTCCTCAATACCTGTCCCCATCTATTTCCAACTCAACATTTTACAACTACAGAAGTATTAAGTAAATTACTTTAAATTTTTAAAAATCGGGTTAAATGTCAATGCCCTTCTCTTCTACCTCATTAGATGCTTAAGTTTTACAAAGCAATGTTCATTATTTAAGGATATAATGTATATGTTGTACATTACTACAGACGTAAAAGTTTGATTATAAATGACTGACATAACACACAGCAAGCAGCCAAGTTTAATTAAACATAAGAAAGTGGTTTGAAATTCAAGCTACATTTTACATTGAGTGTTTAATTTACATCAGGAAGTATGTTTACTTTACCACTCTTCATAAGTGAAACCGTGAAACTAAATAATTTAACTCAGAGAAGATGCACAAGTAGCAAATAAGTTCACAAATTTAATTCAGAAATGCTGAGATTGCAAGGCTTTATTAGATCAGTCTATTATGAAATCCTCATTCACTGCAAACATAGCAACAGATTTATTAAAGTATTTGCATATAACAAAATTCAATGTAGATCAATACACAATACATCATTTCTACAAGTGGACCTGACTGTATAATAAACTTGACATCTTCAGTGCTTGTGTATAAGTTGCATGTTTTGTAATGACATCTTTTACTGCTTTTGTAAACACATAAATTGACACAGAGTTTAGTGACACAAGAACAAACATATTTAGATGACACTTTTCACATTCTTGGGATATTCAAAACCAATGAATGACTTTTGAATTACAATCACAGCTGTTTTGCACAATACCCAATTTGAACACAGCGGTGTTTGCTACACATGAAATCAATGAATGGCCCACTTCTTCTTTGAACAGCACATAGGAGCTTTTATATTACCTCAAGAGGTAGACAGGGTTTCTTACCCAAAAGACAATATTTATCAAAAGCATCAGCCTTAGTGATTTATGCGGATCCTGGTACAAGACTTAAAGGTGACATTTTGATTCAGGAGTCTCAGTACCAGAAATTCAATACTAAATTTGCATTTTCTAAATTGAAAGGTGAGATTTTGTTTACCAACATCTTTTTAGCAGAAGCATTCATTTCCATGGAGGCAAGATATCAAATAATATCTACTAATAAGGTTTGAACAGTGTTGTTGAAAGTGATTACATTCTTCTGATAATATCAGACTAAACAGTAATTTTGTTACACAAATGATTTTCAGACTTAACTATTAACAATTGACTTTGTTCAAACTCAGAAAACAACTTGAGCAAAACCTAATCAGTTTAATTTTTTTAATCTCAAATTGTAAAAGGTGAAAAGCAGAAATCAAGTATTTTTCTTTCTCATCTTAATAAATTAACTGATATTACAAGAGATGATGGACTTTGCTTCATTAAAATTTATAAAATTTCCTAAATAAATTTCTATATAGAGATTATAAGCATCATGATTTACTTGATCACCGTGCAGAGATCAAACCCAAATCACCTTCGGTATAGAGATTCTCGGTAGCCAAGCATTTTAATGTCACTGCAATGATGTATATGGTTTAGGGATTTTCCTGGTATACTGTATTAAATGTTGCAAAATATTCTAAAAGTATCAAAATGTAGTATAATGTTGTAAAAAGAAACTGGTCAGAATTGCGACAGTGAAGTGCTCATCTATTTCTACTTCACAGATGAGGTATGAAAAGTGTCCTTGGTCATTCCCAGTTACTCCTTAAAGCACGGGATATAAAACAAAGTGAAGAGCAACTAGCATAACATGGTACACATTGGAAGGGCATCAGGTTGTAGCAAGTTTTATTTAAATACCAGAGAATATATACGTACATTAATTTTGTTGCTTTGCTTCTGATAAAAATTTTAAAATGTGAAAATAAGTTTCTTTCAGTGGAAAAGAGGAAAAAAAATCAAGAGAGCCATCCCAAGTCTCACTAATGCAGGTCTTGCTAGTATTGAAAAACACTTGGAACTATTTCCAGTGATCAGAATTCAAATACTTTAAGTCTCCTGCACAGCAAATAAAAATAGCTTTTAATACTGTAGCATATGCACATAAAACATGCATAAATAAATTACCACCAATACTTTCAAAAAGTATGTGACAATGGAATCATTATCATTATCCTTAATGGAAGTCACCCCCAATATGTAAAAGAAATTACTTGCTGAAATAATGAAAACTCCCGATCTTTTACACAATGAAATATTAAATAAAATTAGAGACAACATAAATAACAAAAAGGTGTACTTTTATTCACCAATTAAAGGAAATTAATTTAAACACAGTTATCTGGGCAAAAAGGAAACATCTCACACAAAGCCATGCAAAAAAAAATAGACAAGGGTAAGAGTATTAGAGGTCCCATTGTACATAAGCTGATGTAACTGCAACAAAGTTGTTATTAAAAAGCTTGGAAAACTGGCATGATTAATCAACATTTCCAATATTTCGAAAAGGGTATATCCACCAAGCAACACATTATAGTATCCAAGTTTTACGGACTTTAGGGAATCAATTCATGCTCAGGGACTTAGTACAGTTAGGCACCAGGAGATTGATCTATTCCAAAGTTTTATCATTTACAAAATTGTATGGATATGACTAGATTGGTAGCCCTCTACATGACCATACCTAAAGCAACAAGAATGCTGGAGCCTTTAATAGCCCTCCACATCTACCCTAAAAATACAAGACTCAATGTAGGCAAACCACAATAAGAGCACCAGAGGTTTACGTATTGGTCCTTCTATGTACATACTTCCTAGTGCCAACATGAAAAGAATAAATGAAAAAGGTTCCATGGTACAAGCCAAAGGGAGAATAGCTGTTCTCTGAACACAAGGTTGTGGTCAATGATTTTATGTCATAAGCTGTACCTCCACCCTCCCTATTTTGTGTTTGTTTTTCTCTCACATTTTTCTCCTATTCCCTTTTCAGACAGCAGCTGTCCTGGCCATTCACACCCTTTTTTTCTTGTTGACCTTTTCCTCTGTGTTTGTTCCATGAAACCCCCTTTTCATTTAATTTCTCCTCCCCTCCATCCAGCCACAGACCTTTCTTTTTGTTCTTCATCACCTTTCACCTGCCCACATTCTCTATCTCTAACTTCTCCCAATTCTGATGCAAGGTCACAAACTAAAATGTTAGTTCCCATTATTGCCACAGACTTTCTGAGATCCTCTGAGCATTTACGTCTTTTCTCATAATTTCAGATCTCCAGCACCTATAGTGCTTAGCACTTGTGTGCCATGCTATTTGTAATAGATCAAAAATCAATATTGCCATTGAAAATATACAAAAAGAATTCTAAACATCATGCGGCTGTGAAAGATTAAATTGTCTTTTATTTGATACCTGAGAAGTTTCATAATTTTTGAATTATAAACACTTCTCTAAACTTTGCATACATATAACTGGTGGAGGACAAATACATTATATGCAACATGCTATAACTTAATATCAACCTCTGATATTGATCCTGGTATTGAAACCAAATTATTTCATCCATACCTGAAGAAACTTTTAGTAGTAGTTTATTTTGTTCAACTAACAACAATTTCAAGTTAATCTACAAGCAAAGGCATTGAAATACAAGATCCTGAACTTGCATCTACTTTCAAGCAATTGTGTTCTGTGCAAAACGTGACAAAATTACATTACCAAAAATTGTCTTAACATTACCAGTTTTCTTAATGAAATAAATGCAAGGCAACAGTAAATACTCAACAGGACAATGGGGTAGAGAACAAAAAAGGTCTAGGTGCACGTACCGACCAATGACTTTTGTTAGTCTATGGGAAGATGATAAACTTACTTATACAGATCACTTGTGAGAACCCATTTGGAAGAACGCAGTTTTAGTCACAATATTTTCAAAACAACATTCATGCAACAGAATGTTCAAAGAATAGTTCAGGTGAAGCAGCCTATTGGATCCAAAACTGAATCAAGAACTAAAGATAGATTTGAAATGACAAAGCATTAAAGTGAAGCTACAGAAAATACTTCATCCTTTCCCTGGCGAGATTCTCACCAGAATCTGCTCCATTTCAGTCAATTATCTTAAGGAGCTAGTCAAGTGTCTGATTGAAAATGGTGTTGGAGTAATGAGGACAACTGTCAGACTTTGTACAGATCCACACGAGACAATCAGTTACAGCACAAGATACAATAGCTCCTGTCTGATTACTGTGGGAAGGAATATCTTGTGTAGACCACAGCTAGTCAGAGGGGAGGGACATGGAGTCTGATTTTGTAAAATCCTGCTTGACGACATTTGAGGATCAGTTAATATTTACGCAGAATTTTTTACAAGTTTAATTTAGGAGACGAAAATGCATAGTATTAAATGCAAGGTTGGTCTGCAAAGCAAATCAACTTGCTGGGACAAATTAACTTGTTTATTCTTCAGCATAAATTGTAAAATGTTACAAAACAGCAGCTCAATCTGATACAGCATTGCACGTAAAAACGTCAAACCTTACATGTGGGAAGATTTTCAATCACGTCAAAGACCAGCTAACACACAAGATTGCATTTATTATGCTAACTCTGGTTTCAAAACATTGACAGGTTTAAATAAGCACTACTGGAGAAACATGCAGAGGCATTATGTTGTAAATCCCATTGTATTGAGCTCATGCTTCAGGGTTTTCATGTAGGTGACTCAGAGCGCACCTATAACAGATGAGGTGTTACAATCTAGATCTCTAGGTGTTAAGACATAGTGGACTTCCTCAGCAACATTTAGCAGTATCAGCAGAAAATGTACACGACTCTTTAAAAGAAACATTCATCTGCAGTCATCAGTTGATAGAAATTTTCCTAAAATTGATTAATCCTGGGAAACTCAAGTAAATAAGGCTATACTGCTACATTTATCAAGATTTCCTTCATCAGTTAGAACAGACAGGATTGTAACAATTTGACCACCAGAATCATACCAGCCATTTGCCATTCACTTGTGTATGGAGGAAGAGCAGTACCATAGAAACCAAAAAGGAGACCAATGCTCACAAGTATCCTTACGACACATAAAAGGTATACAGATGCCGAGTTTACGATTACTTTCAAAATACAGAATTTAAAGACAGACCCATGTAGCCTACTACAACTAATCTGCAACTCTGTGGCAGTGGTAACAGTAATCAAGACCTGCATTTCATTCTTAGCTGTTTTGAACTCTGTTAAGGCTTCAACTTGTGATACATCTCACATCAGTTCATCAATCCATAACCCATACATGCAACTAGTAATGGTCACATATTCCCACAACCCCAACCTCCAAGCAAATGATTGCATCAGGTTCTATACCGACTCCTCTGCTCAACTGGAAAAAACTCTGGCATCTGCAGCCATTGCAGTGTTCCAAGTACAGGCTGTCACTGATTGGGCACCAGCACATAGCTTGTGTTGACTGCAGAATTATGCAGAGCTATCTCCAGTTCCCTGGCAGCTACTATGACGTATCTGCATAGCAGCTCTCATCATTTGACAAATAGAAGATTAAACGCTAATCACTAGAGATTATAACATTATATCTAAACAAATAACTAATTGCAATTCAGTGAAGCCCTAGCTCCCTGACTGCACAGAAATAACGTAAGTTCTAGTGGCAAAGATACCACAACAGAGCAAGTAGTGCCCCTAAGCAATAATTCTACTGCCTTATGGTGACAATATATTCAAGGTAATGTCACAAGACAAACTGCCACACAAGCTGTTTACTAACGCTTTCACATTCTCAGACATGCTTTTTCAACTGAGGCAGGCCACCCGATACCATCATAATTATTGATATGCAGCAAGCAGTTTTCCTTCATCTTCCAGAAAAGATATACATCTTATTGTCTGTTTTGTCTTGCACTGATTAAGCCAAATGTGATATTGCATGAGAACTGCTGTGGTCATTTGAAATTTGGTATCCTTGCATTTGTCTTGATGAACGCAAGACAAAACAGACATGCCTCCTTTCAGCAATATTTATGAGCTAGGACATGTCTGTTATAGCTTCTGATATTTGTTTCATTAGCAGAACAGTGATGCAGGTTGCTGTTTGTGCCCGTGTGTGATTGCAATGAGAAAAGATGGTGCAATGGCTAGTTGTGATTGGATGAGAAACACATGGAGGAAGAGAACAACCTGAAGTATGGCAGAAATTCAAGCATTGGTGTGGCAATACCTAATACAGAATGATCAAGGTAGGAAGGTCAGCATCACTCATCCTGTCCCAGACTAGTCACTTTGCATCTCCTCCAAGTTCTTGGAATGACAGTTCAGGCACTTATTACTCCAGACTTGATGCTTGCTTTTAGAAACACTGGTTATACAAGAGAAGGAGGACCTGTCTGCTCCATCACCTCTGTGCAGCTGAACCTAGAGGCTCACACCTTTGAAATCTTATGAATTAATCTCTGTATCAGACACAACTGGCTCAGTGAAACTGCACCTCTCTAACAGATGCAGTCACCATTGCGCTGTTCCCAGAATTAGTAGAAACCCTGCTCCTCAAAGAACTGGGCTAGTTTCCAGTTATAGCTGCTAATTCTGTACATGGAAATCAAGCCATAGCTTCAAAGTTGGTTGGCTCTTCCACTCTCAATCAGAACAGCCTCATCACCTCACTTACAAGTCAGCCACAATCAAATCTATCCAAGTTACTTTAGCAGTGCTCCCTTATGCTTTATTTACAAATCCACATGGCAGTATGAAAAGTATCTATACTAGATTTAAAAAGACAGGGGACTGGGATTAATAGCAATGTATTTGACAATTATGCAATGTTATGAAAATCCACAATTCTTCCTCCCACACTACTATCAACCTGATGCACGAGGAAACAAAACCAAAGAAAGAATTAATTCATCTAAACTTTAACCACAATTATTAAAAGTTTTAGTCACATAGATGTAGGGTATACAACCTTTCCCATTGCTAATTGTGTGTATGTGATGGTTGGCTAAATAAACATAAGCCGCGTGCATATTCTCACACTGCAATCTGAAATGCAACAAGCCAAAATGATTATAATGACTGTTGCCACAGTAGCAGTGAGGAAAGACTTAAAGGACATGCTCCTGTTCGACTTCTTAAAGACAGCTAAAATGAAACTGATCCAACAATGCAACAGTGCTCTAACTTGCAACCAGCTTCAAATATTGTACATAGATAAAACGCTGTGGAGCTGGATGAACACAGCAGGCCGAGCAGCATCAGAGGAGCAGG
>JAHRHZ010000028.1:23140054-23177923 GCA_024137785.1 Ginglymostoma cirratum | reverse complement strand
CCTGCTCCTCTGATGCTGCTCGGCCTGCTGTGTTCATCCAGCTCCACAACATTTTATCTCAGATTCTCCAGCATCAGCAGTTCCTACTATCTCAAATATTGTACAGCTTTTTTGCTAGTATCTTCATTCATTAAATATGCTGCCAATTTCATTCATTGGAGAATATCTTTAGTGCAGACAAATCAATCCTAATTTTCATTCATATATCTTAACTTAGTTAATAAGCTGGTCATCAACATGACTGATATTCGTTGCCAGTTTGGTTTCAGACCATTTCACCAAACACCTGACACACAGTAAGTAACTGACAAGTGAACACGAAAACTTAAAAAGATTGGTCATAGCCAATGTATTTCTTCTTAGTGCTTAATATTTTAAAACATTAAAATTAATCCTTGCTGAATCTTTTACAAGTTATAGTCACATCATTTTCCATACATCATAAAGTTGATTCAGTCATTATACTAAGATGCAATAAAAAGTACTGCAGATGTAAAAAGAAATACATAAATAAGAATTCAAACAATAAAACACAAAAAATTCTGCTAACAAAATATAGCAAGTTGAGAGAAATGAGACTATGATGTCCTTATACATTTCTAAATTCCATAAGGCACTGGATAGTTTGTTTCATTTAAATGTGAAAAGAATTACCAACAAAGAACAATAGTGATTAGCACATTTGCAGGCAATGTAGTTAAAAGGTCAACAGTTTAACACACAGTTGCTCTGGAGGAGACAAATTCTAGTGACAGAGGTAATCTGTACTATTACCGTACTTTAAAACTACCTAGCACTTTCCCTGAAGCCACTTTGTGCTTTTAAAAGTATGGTTTATCTGGAATGAAGGGTCAATATTCTTTATTATTTTGCATTCTTTTCAGAGATGTGGTCAATTTTCTTGAATTTGTCATCTTAAAATCAAACATACTGAACATAAATGACACTCTACGTATACTGTCATAGAAACATTCATTAACTGATAATATCTGCACTTCAGCAAGTCTGAATCATCACTGTAAATAAAGAGTATTACATTATGGAGTTAATGATTTCAACTACAAATGTTTGGAGGCTAGTCTTGTGTTCCACATATCCACAAGGTTACAACGTCCAACACGCAACTCATCAAAAGCCAACATCAAACAGGAAGACTATTAGCTAGCATACACAAAGGTATGGCGTATGTGAACTTTAGGAAAGTCTCCAGAAAGGTATCTCAGATTTTTGAGAAGATTAAGGAGTAGGGTAGTAAACTGATTCAAAATTGATTAGAAGAAACTAAACAGAAAGTAGGAGTTAAGGGCAGGATTCCAGAGAGGTTGAAAATCTGTCCCGATTTCCTGCATTATTGAGTTCTAGAGACACTTCTATTCACAGTGAATATCAGTAATTTGTACATGAACTTAGAGGGAACGATATGATAATTTGAAAGTATCAATATAGATGATTGAGTCAATTTCCTTAAAAGACTGCAAAAAAGCTATAAGGAATGCTGGGAAGATAGGAAGATCACAAGCGTAGGTTAAAATTTAATGTAGGTAAGTTTATGGTGATATATTTTGGTATAAAAATAAAGTAATTATGTTCTATATAGAATTAGTTGGACGTTGTTGAAGAGCAAAGTAAAAGTGCACACAATTAAAGGACATTTAAGGCATCCACTACAGTTTATAAGGTATTAAGAACTGCTATGGGAATTTTACAATATTAGAAAAAGTATAGAACATACAAGCCAAATAGTACGGATGGTCCATACAAAACCTCAGCAAAACTTCAAATATAACATGCAATTTTGGGTTCCAAATAATTACAAGGATACAAAACAGATTCAACAGGACCCTGCCTGGCATGAAGAAATGCAGCACAACACTTGAAAATCGGGGCTTTTTCATCGGAATGTTATGGATTTTAGAATTATTTAAAAACAAGGTAGGATGGGACAGTAGAAGTACTCTGCATCTTAATAGTAAACTGACCTAGACCTAGGGACAGAAAATTAAATACAAGACATTAGTGCTCAGAGCAGAATAAACAATCGAGGTAGAAACTATGCCAACATCTAAAATCAGAAGTGATAGATGAGTAAAGGAAAACGAATATGGAAACAGGTAGATAGATATGATTAGGACTAGTAGGCATAGAATGTAACCACTTGGAAGGAGTTGAGCTGTTTCTTGGTTGTAACTTCCACATACTGCTATGTCTTAAACAATTTTCTACTACTACTTACTCTGAAAGAGTAAAAAAAGCAATCGCTATTAATTCCAGGTCTCTGAGTATTCATTTTGTCCCTCTCAAAAGGAAATAACTGAATATTTTATAATTATTTTAGAATAAAGGGAATAGCATCATGGGACAAAATTCTAAAGCAGAATTCAGTACTTAAGTGATGTAATTTAATGGGATCCCGTACCTTGTTGGTAGAGGTTCTGTACTTAAGTCACCAGTCTCTTAAAAAGACGGCAAGGATGACATAAAAACCTGAATAAAAGGGCAGACAAACCAAAAATGTGATGGCTAACAATTTGTCAACAGTATACAATCCATCTTAAAGCATTAACATTATTTGCTTTGGCTACACACCTATACACAGTATGCAAAAGTAGATTTTGTTGGAATTCTGTGTGGAAGGTTAGGAGTGCACTTCCATCACTGTAGATTACTTACAAGATATTCAATGTTTTACTATACATAGGTTTTAAGTCCAAATAAAGACAATAAAATCAACACATACCATCAAAATTAGTATTCTCTGTCCCTCTTTTGATTTATTTTACAATATGTTCCTTCACTGTGACAGTGTCCTTTTTCAATCTTTTCAGAGTAGCCATGCCGAGGATCACTATCCCAAAAGTGACGCTTCTTGGAGAAATAATGCCTTTCACGATCAGAGCTGTCTCTGTCACGGTCAAACCTGTCCCTCTCACAGCCACGACTGTCCCTCTCAAGGCCACGGCTGTCCCTCTCACGGCCATGGCTGTCCCTCTCACGGCCACGGCTGTCCCTTCCACGGCCACGGCTGTCCCAGTGTTGATCAACTGAAGGTGAATTTTCATAGTAACCTCTTTCATAACTTTGCTGTCTTTTGTGATCATAATCCATTCTTTTCTCTTGATAACTATCACAGGAACCTGGACTTCTGGAACGATCTCGCAGATATCCACTTCTCTCTCTAGATATTCGAATTTTTCTTTGTTCAGTGTATTTACACTCCCTTTTTGGGAGAAATAAAATGCAAACATTTTACTATGAGCCACTTACTACAAAAATGTACTCAAATAGTATATTTTCTTGCATGTGTTTTTGTAGCTTTCTGGGTCTTAGAATTTATCAACTGTCATACGTATCTTATTAGTTACTATGTAAACAATCATAATGCAAGTTCATGGATGCCAAGCTTGCATACTTCAAATATTAAAAAAAATTATTGCAATAAATGTTTTGATTGAATTTGTAAACCAGTTGTTATGTTATATAAATAAGTAGAAGTTACCGTAATTCTATGCTGCTTCGGCTGGCCTCTCCCTCATGAAGTTGTTTTGGAGGATAGTTTACTGAATCCCTGAAGCTGTCTGGTGCAATTGCTTTGGACTTTTTAACAAAAGAAACAAGCTGCAGTAGATTCCCATAATCTATTAAAAAGTCAACCAAGACACAGTTAAACAAGAAAGCCTTTCAGGAATTCATTCTTCTTTATTAATTAGACAAATAAATTTACTTTTGCTTCTACATTAAAAAGACAAACCTGAAGGCACTGTAGTTTTACTTCCATTTTTCTTGCATATACTACCACAGATGTTGTTTTAAAGCAATTTTAAAGAGCACCAAGGAACGCCACAAAATTGTAGATCACTTAGTCACTATCATGTTGCTGTTTATGAGAGTTTGATAGGCTACAATTCCTATGTTATAACAGTGACTACATTTTGGAAGTAATTCATTGGTTCTTGAGCACTTTGAAGAATCGAGTCTGACGTTTTTCCTATCGCTCCATCTCATACCCACTGAACTCTTGTTGTTGACAAGACCCATCTTCGTTCTCCTTCAGTCCTATTCCAGCTAAACTGATGACCTAATAATATTCCTTCTTGATCTCCACGTTATTTGATCATTAACCTTCCTCAGACTTTGTGTTATCATTGCCCCTACGGGTTCCTTGACCTTAAGCTTCCTTATCAAGTCTGCATCATTACTCACCCTCGAATGCCTGGCTATCCTGTTTGAATATCTGCACTGATTTCCCATTCCACTTGGCTCCCTCTCCTTCCCAATACAGAAGCAATTAAATGATCTTTGCCTCTATCACAAAACCACTTTGGGGAATTAGAGAAAAAGTTAAGTGCAAATTATTATTGAAATAGTAAAAGTGAAATCAAACGTTCCACAAGTTATGTAATTCACCTGTAAGAAGCACATTTATTCATATTATTATTTCTATTATTATTATTAATATTGTAAAACAGCTAGGTTAATATTTACTTATGTTACCCAACACTTACCATTGTCCCCATCATCAATGGTTGAAAATGTTCCTTTCCTATCAAGTTCTTTAATAGGCTCCTCTGTGCTTTGCAATGTCTCTTGAACACCTGTTTCCCTTTAGAAGAACTGATATATTAGTTGTGAGAAGTAAAAACATTAGTTAAATTTGCAATGAATGACGCAAAAGGTACACCATCTAACTACCAGGAATACTTCGCAGTTTGCCTTTAAAAGGTAAAATGTCCACATTAATGCAAATTGTTTAGTTGGAAGTGGGATTATGTAAGTGTACACAGCTTGGTAAAGAAGGCTAATTAATTACAAGTGCAAACACAGGTAGCCATGAAGGAATATGGTACTATGGAAATAACGGAGATCTTACTCAAAAAAATGGCAGGACCAATATAATTTTTCCTGGTCACAAGGTGGATAGATTAAATAGGAAAGAGGGGTGGCAGTACTGATTAAGAAAAATATTACTGTTCCGAGGGTTGCCCTGAAACTAATCAAGGATGGAACCTATTTGGATCAGAGAATTACCAAAGTGCAGGAAGCCATTCAGCTATTTGCTCCAGCACCCACTTTAGAATCGTCCCGCCATGTACTTCCTTCCAAAATGATTTATATCACATTTCCTCACATTAGGCTTCATGTGTCACTTGCCAGTCGATTCACTGACTTGTCTATGTCCTTTTGAAGTTCTATGTTATGCTCCTCACACTCTCAATTATTCCAAGTTTACAACTGTGCCCTGTACACCAAGGTCCAAGTTATTAATAGTAGGAGTACTGCTGAAAAGATATAAATTTCAAAGGTTTTTCACTTACACTCATCAGGACAATTCACAATACGCTAGTAAAGGAAAACCAACATTTATACTGTAAGAGTGCTGTTTGGATGGTAACAGGATTGATTAGTAGGGATAGCGCCATGGAAAATGCACCAATTAATGATAACTAACAGTTAAATTCTTAAATTTGTTTAAATTTTTTAAACGAGGTAGTTTGAATATATGCAAGCTGGAGGATCAATACCTCATTTCCCGCTTTATCACCTCTAGGTCTCAATATCAAGTTCCACAACTTCAGAGTACAACCTCTGTCCTCCTTTTCATAACTTAGTTTACAGCCAATTTAAGTCTCTATCGCTCCTATACCACCGTTACTGCTCCCCTTTGTCTCTTCGTTTGGCAAATCTCCCCAGAACCTGACTATTAAGTGCATGAGTCCATCTTGGTACCCAAATGCAACACCACATTTATCTAAATTAAGTTCCATCTGCCACTCCTCGGCTTATCTGATCAAGGTCCCACTGTACTCTTGAGATAACCTTCTTCACTGTCCACTACACCACCAATTTTGGTGTCATCTGCAAACTTACTAACAATTCCTTCTAAATTCACATCCAAATCACTGTTGACGTTAGTGAAAAATCTTTGGGCATCTTGAACTCGTTGGCATAACCTTTCTTGTCTACTGTACCCTTCTTTAGAAAAGCACTTGTCCTAGTTATACTAACCGCCTTATGAACTTTCCCAGCAAGATTTATAGCAGTTTGTGAATGAGCTGGGTTTCTGTGCTCTTACACCCCCCTTAAAATATTACAATTTATATTATACTGTCCATTTTTGCTGCGAAATGCATCACATCATACTTAGATTAAACATCACCAACCTTGTGTTATTTAATGTTATGAGCCTCACATAAGTTTGTTACTATACTGCTCACTACTTAGTACATTACCAAACTTTTGAAATTTTGCTCCCAATATCCAAGGGTCAGTGATTGTTATTTGCATGGTTTAATACCGACCACTGGGTGTACACCACTGCCTATGACCCTCCAGTTAGAAAAATCCATTCCTCAAGTCCAATGAGGAGATGGTCATTTAGTAGTGATGTCACCGGGCCAGTAATCCAGAAGCACAGGCTAATGCTGACACCGGTTTGAATTGCACCACAGGTGAAGGAACTTTTAATTTTAAAGTTTTAAAATTTTAAAGGATAATTAATTTTAAAGTTCTGTAATGTAAAGCTAGTCACAGTAATGTTCTAGTTGCAAAAACCTGTCTGCATCACTAATGCCCTTTAAATCTGCCATCCTTACACAGTCTGGCATAAATGTTACTCCAGATTCACAGTAATGTAGTCGAGCCCTAAATGTCCTCTGAAATTACTTGCAAGCCACTTGTATTAAAAGCAATTAGAGATGAAAAACAGTACCAGTGATGTATTCATTCCAGGAAAGAATAAATAAACAAAACCACCATTATTCTCTGCCTGCATTCTGCAAGTTAATGGCGTAGTTATTCTACATGAGCACATCAGGACAATTTGCAAGAAATGCAAAAGGGAAATATACCATTTTGTATTGTATCACAGAAGAGTACTCGTTAGTAAGTGGAGAAGATACTCGGATGATCATTAAGGATGTTATACTAAGCATCTGGAAAATTTTTTGCGAAGAGTCTTCATGGTTTTGTGAAAGGGAAACATTTTTGACAGCTTTATTGGAATTCTGAGAAGGAGTAGCATGTGTGTGGATAAATGCAAGCCCATGAAGTATTGTACTTGGATTTCCAGAAGGTATCTGACAAGGTTCCACAGAAAAGATTATCGCACAAAGTTGAAGCTCATGGTATAACTTTAACTTATAGCTTGCTAGCAATAGATAGAAAATTGAGTATACATAAATGATTCTTTTACAGATTGGCAGGATGTAACAAGTACAACCCTACAAGGATCTATGCTGGGCCCTAAGATTTTAACAATGATATCAATGACTTAGATGAGGGCAGTGAAGGCATGGTGGCTAAATTTATACATGACGCCAATATTAGAAGGAAAGTATGTTGTGAAGCGAAGATAACAAGGATACAGACTGATGTGGATAGGCTAAATGAGTGGGCATAAATATGGCAGGTGCAGTAGGAAGTGGGAAAATGTGAAATTGTTCACTTTGGCAGGAAGAATGCAAAAGCAGAGTATTACATAAATCTTACCTGAGTATTTTGTGGATTGTGACACACCTTAACAATTTTTCACAATTCATGTCTAGATCTGGCCAGACTGCAGGGCTTAGATCAGATCTATCGGTTGTGGAGTCACTTAGCCCTATCTATCTCTTTCTACTTCTGCTGTTTGGAACACAAGCTCTGTATTGCGTCTTCACCGGCTCGCCACCTCATTATTTGGAATGCCTGGTACTGCTCCTGATATGTGCTCTTGGGAAAGTCTGTTAAACCACACTTGGCTTCCTGGCTTGATGGCAATGTTAGAGTATGGGCTATGCCAGGCCATGAGGTTATAGAACACGGCAAGAGTAGAAACTCTTTTCCAACATTTATTCACAGTGGGCAATTGTACATCTTTAATTACCCTTGAGAACGTGATCACGAGCTACCACTTTTAACCACTGTCCTTCATGTGGTATAGGCATACAAATGGTGCTGTTAAGGAGTAGTTCCAGTAATATTATCCACAAAGTAAAGGAACAAACATACAAATTAGGAAAAATAGGCCGTTTGGTCCTTTACAATGGCTTTACCATTAATATGATCATGTCTAACCTGAATCCAACTTTCTCATCCATGCTTAATTACGTGGGATTCCCTTGCCTAACAAGAATTTATCCAAATAAAAACCAAAAGAACTGTGGATGCTGTAAATCTGGAATAAAAACAAAGTTGCTGGAAAAGCTCAGCAGGTCTGGCAGCATCAGTGAAGGAAAAAGCAGAGTTAACGTTTCGGGTCCGGTGACCCTTCCTCAGAACAGAAGAATCCATCCAGCTCCATTTTATAAATATTCCACACCCCTCCTCCATTGCCTTCAGAGGCACAGAGTTCCAAAGTCACAAAAGCCTCAGAGAAAATGTTTCCCCTCTTGTGTCTTAAAAAAGTGACCTTTAACTTTAAAATAATGTCCACTAGTTCTGACCTCACACAAGAATGAACATCCTTCCCAAGTTTACCTTGTCAAAAAATTCAATCTTATAAACTTCAATCTAATACCATCCCTCACTCTTCTAAAGTCCAGTGAAAATAAGCCCAGCAGTCCAATCTTTCTTCATAAGACACCCATTCATTCCAGGTAACAGTCTAGTAAACGTCCTCTGAGCTCTCTCAGAATCATTTACATCCATCCTTAAATAAGGAGACCAAAATTGCACACAGTATTTGAGATGTGGTCACCTGATAGCCTGCATAAATGAAACATTTAAGTTCAATTCCTCTTGCAATAAAGGATAGCATTCCGTTAGACTTGTTAATTACTTGATTTTCCTGCATACTAACCTTTAATCACTGCTGCACTAGAACACATAATCCTTTGCACTCTGAAATTCCGCAGTCATTTTGTTTAGGTAATAGTCTGCCCTTTTTATTCTTCCTACTGACATGAGCATATTCTACTTTCAAACAGCAAAGTGATGCAAAGGGTCTGACAGTGCTATCAAGCTGACTTACTCAGCATTAATCTACTCACTAGTCCTCAGTTTGAGATCCACCAGAACCACTCACCTCCTAACTTTATTACAAAATCAGTCCAAACATGGACAAAAGAGTTAAATTCAAGTGGCAAGATGAGAGTTAGAGCCATCAAGTATGGCAACAAGCAGCTCAAGCAAAACTGGAGTTAATGGGATAACAAGGCAATGAACATTCACGTCACAGAACTGCCAGACAATGACTGTCTCCAACGAAAGAGAAAATCCAACCATATCTCCTTGACATTCAGTGGAATGACCATCACCAAATTGTCCCATTATCAAGATCTTAGACTCAATGCAGTTACCATTGACTGGACAGGACCAGCCACGTAAAGTATTACAATTAGGAATTCTGGAAAGACTCACCTCTCATCTCCACAATACCTGCCCACGGTTTGCAAAGCACAAGTCAGGTGTGTGACGCAATACTTCCATTGCCTGGATAAGTGCAGCTCCTATAATACTTCAGAAGCTCAATGGCATCCAGGATAAAGCAGCCCACTTTGTTGGACCCCCATCTACTACCTATATCTTCACTCTTTCCACCAATGATAGACCATTGTAGCTATCTGTACTATCTACAAGATGCAATGTTCATCTTTGTTTCCGAGTTCCTAAATGGCCTCAATCAATAATCTCGTTCAGCCCCACAACCCTCCTGAGATACAACAAAAATGAATTATTATGCTCTTGTGAATCCCTGATTTTAATTGTTCCACCACAGATATCCATCCTTTGAGCTGCCTCAGCCCCAAATTCCTAAATATACTTGCTTCACTATTCCCTTAGTTTCCTCGTTCAAGAAACTTCTCAAAACCAACCTCTGACCTAGCTTTTGCATCAGACCCGATATTTCTTTACACGCTTGGTGTCATATTTTGTTTAAAACATCCTTGTGAAGTGTTTTGGGAAGAACATTAAATGCACAATATTGTTAATGTTGACAAATCACTGTCAATTTTAGCTGAAGACTGGTGTACAAACTTTGGACACTGCACATTAGGGATGATGTCAGGACTGAATAGGATACAGAAGTGATTTATCGGATGAAACCATGGATATGGAGAGATTGGAAAAGTTGGGCATGTTTTCTTTAGAGCAAGGACAATCAAGGGAGAATCCAACAGTGATAATAAAGTTCATGAGGCATGTAATACAACGAAACAGCAATCTTTGTTACGTGGAAATGCATCTAGTAGGTACCCAGAAGAAGGATGAAAAGAGATACTATAGCATTTTTCAAAAGGCTAATGTATAGTTCCTTGAAGAAGACTTGTTTGTAGTGTTATGCAGTCAAAGATAGGGTGTGAGAGGAGGACTAAATTGCATGGTTATTTCATCAAGCTGCAGAAGCATGACAGACTGATAGAATCTCGCAACACAGGAAGAGGCTATGATTCTCCATTATTTCTATATGTTAAAAAGTGTTTTTAGAAGCAATTGCAGGAACACATTGCAAACGGTATGAGGAAACAGAGTTGAACTGAATCTATTCTCAAGCTTTGCTTCAAATGTAGTCATTTTCCTACTGTTTATCTGATACATTCGTGATTACATTCAACAAATATAAGCACACAAAATAGTCTCAATAAAACAAGCCAAATATTTCAATACTTTGAAGAAAAAACTTGGTGTTCTTTCTTTATCTGTAGACTGATCATAATTTGGTTTTGCACCATGTTATAAAGCTCTGGCCTTTCTATTACAAAGCTGTTTTTACTATATTGTAGGTTATTATGCATGCAGCTGATTTTGACAAAAATAAAATGTATGACTAGCCATTTCATGTTAAAATAAGTAATTTGAGCATTGAAAAATTTATAAAAACCTATATTTGCACAATTAACTTTCAGTGATTGACTAGGCTGTAATTTGCTCTTCAAATGCCTAAGAATGCTGACTGAAAGCGACAACTTTTTTGAGTTTTCGTAAATCTGTTAAAAAAAAGTTGAACGATGAACAAATTTAACACAAATCAGCACTCAAATTCTCACCTTCCTGATAACTTGTAATCCTTATGACATGTATTATACATAGGCGGAGTCTTATTATTGTCCAAGGTAGAAAGACCAGTTATTGTTGGTGTTATGAATGTCGCAGGATTAACACAAGCTTGTGATATCTGACTTAGTCCATATCCACTAAGAACTGGAATTGGAACATTCACAGTTGATATTGGCGATGAAGGTAAGCTTTGCAATAAAAATCTTGGAAATGTACTGAGAAGTGGAGCCGGGATGTTCGTAAGTGGTATTCCCAACGAAGTTAAGTATTTGAAAAAAAAATGGGGAAATGCATTAAGAACTGGAGATGGAATACTTGCAGCTGATATGTTCACAGGTGGTACAGCCAAAGAAGTTAAGTTTTGTAACAAATTATTCGGTGAAAATGGTGTAGAACCATGGTGGAGTTTAGTTTCAACAACTGAAGTGATTTGTCTCATTGGTGGATGCGGGAAAAGTGGAAAGGTTTTGTCTGGGACTGTTGGATCCTTTGTCAACGAACGAAGGTCTATAAACGTTGAAAACTTCTGCTGAATCCGCCATGGAATTGGGTCTTTGCAAAAGAAATTAAAAAAAATTGGTATCAAATTGGAAACATCACCAAATGTAACCTTCGTTATATCAGATGCAAAGCATTTGCACACTCTTGCAACAGCACTGAAATATTCCAACAATTTCATGTAAATGTAGTTTGAAACCAAACATTCAACTTTACATATGAACTTAGAACTCACAGGATATATATTCAACTAAATAATTGTCATATCTCAACAACATAACAACAAGACTTACATTCATTCAAGACTATCTGACAATTCAAACGTAGCAAATGTGAATTAACTCAATGATTTGATAAAGAAATTAATTCAGTTACACTTCCATTAAAAGACCACAGGCTAGATCTACTAGCAGCACTTGGGTTAGCAGTGCACTGAAAGTCAATTAGCTGACATCTATATTAAGGGCATAATACTTAATGTTTACAAGACGACTTCCTTTAACTCAATTGTGATTTGACATTACCAGCATTAATCCAACATGCACCAATACAAGGATATCCCTTCTCAGTAATTGAGAGGCAGAAAATAAATTATCAATACTGTGCAGCAATTTCATCTATTAGTGGTAAATTTTTCACAAAAGCTATTTCTATGATCTTAGCATTCACACTATTCATGGAAAAGAATGCCTGCATTTAACCAGCTCTTAAATTTAATGTTTTTTTTTAGAAACAGCTCCAAAGTAATCATAAATTTAATGAAAACTGAACATTTTTGCATAGATTCAATTCTTTACTGATACTTCTGGAGGAAAATATATTTTGGTGCAAGTTAGCCATTTAACATGTCATATATATCACAAACATTGTCAATGTTCTGCTTGTATAATGTTTGTGCAATGCCCTTAGAATAAGCATTCCAGTGTAGAAATTGCGAAGTCTATAACTACCATTGCTAAATGTATTAGACCAGAATACATCAACACTGGGCATTTATTAACAATTTGGGAGATTTCTTGGAAGAAATATATAATAGGATGAACTGTAATATAGAAGTTTGATTAATGGGTCATTGATTCAATAACTTATTACTGATTCCATGCCATTTTATGCCCTAGATTACCACTGTTGATTTTCCAAATAATTACAAAGCCAAAACATTCAAAATTATTTGCTACTGTATGATTTCATCACTTATTGGGTATTCACCAATGAAACATAAGAATTGCAATTTTTCACTTTTTGAGGACAGTGAAGCGTTGATGGTCAGATTTGGGAATACAAGAATTCAAGAACACAACAGATGGCTACGGAATTGAGTTTCATGTGGATTGCTATCTGGTCATCCTCACTAGCTCAGTAACTTTATTCAGAAAGTAGTTATACAAAAGCAGGAAAGGGCTCTTGTGATGCAGTGGTAACATTCTTGCCTCTGGATCAGAAGTTCCAAGTCCAACTTGATGTAGAGGTGTAATTGCATGCCTGACCAAGGTGATTAAAAATATCCACAAAACTGAAAGCAACCAAGAATAATCTCTCGTCTGCACATATTTCATTCATCTTAGCCAAAGCAGAAGTACTTCAGTATAATTAGTGTAAGCATCTGATCAAGGAAGGACAGAATGAATCAACACAACTGCAGTGAATCGATTTCCTGCATCATGTGCGTGCATGCTGCAGAGGGCAGGATTCTGTTTGGCTGTGATACCCCAAGACTAAATAGTCTTTGAACATTTTTAGAACCAAATGTCATCAATCAATCAATGCTTCTAGGAGAGTGATTGGTGAGTTGAAACAAATGAAAATATAGGGTGGGGGCGTACACACAAAGCAGACCAGGCACATAAAATAACAATATTAGAACATGGATAATATACAAATATATAGAGCATACCTGGATATCCCTCTTCTGCAGGATCAAATACAAATTGGTTGTCATTTCCATTGCGACCAAAAATATCACAGTGTGCTGAATGCAACTTTGATTTTTCCATTGCTGCAAGATGCAGAACATTGTACAGATGGAACAGACACCTTGAACAGTAAGAAATACAACCAGCAATCTATAAATAACCCACTTCCCTGCTCTTTCCCTACATTATTGTATCTTCCGCCGCTTCAAACGTACCTACTTGTCACTTGCAACGCCATTACATCCCTGTCAAAAAGAATTAAGTGCTTTATCAATAGTTCCCAATTCTGAGCATATCAATCAAATTTCCTCACTTCTTTCTAGCAAAGGCAGTTTCAGTTCCTCTGTTTTCCTTTTTATCTAAAACCTCACATTCCTAGAATCACCTCAGTGAATTGCTGCACCTTTTCCAAGGTTGGTCCTCTTTCCTGACACAATACAATTTAAACTGAACAAAAAATTCTAAATGCATCACCTGGCTTTGGATCATTTGTAACATTCTTGCCTCTAGTTCAGAAGATTATGGGATAAGGTCGTGCTCCAGAAATACAGCGCATAATACAGGCTGACAATTCAATGTGGCACTCAACAACAGTACTGTACTGTTGTACAGGATTCTTTAGGTGCAATATAAGATGCTAAACTGAAGTCCTATCTGAAATTTCAGCTGGATATATGAAAAAGCTTCATGGAACCATTCAAAAAAAGAGCAAAGCATGGCCATTCTTTATCACTCAATTAAAATTTGCAAAAAATAAATTACTAGTGATAATCTTGCTCTTGTTTATCACAATTTAAACAAATTGCTGGAGTAGAAGCAGGAGGATAAGTTGAAATGATTACAGATTCTTTAAAAAAGGTTTGAGATTGAAGGAATTTTGAAGAAGAGGGCATGGGTGTCAAATTTTGAGAAATTCGCTCCCTTTGCCAAATTTCTACAGTTAATGGCCAAGTATGTAGATAATTGATCATTTCCAGTCCACCATAGACAACCCTTCATGTATAGTGCTATGACATCGTTAAAGATTCAACACTAATGTTATTATTCCATCATTCTATTCCAGTGAGTTTAAATTTGTCAATCCTGTCTAAACCAAAGAGGTCTCTGGCTACAATAGCATATTCCTCCATGTTTATTTATTCATTAGCGGGGAGAAGGGGTCACTGGCTAGGCAGCATTTATTACTTATCCCTAATTGCCCAGAGGACAGTTCAGAGTCAACCACATTGCTGTGGGTCCGGAGTCACATGTAGAGGCCAGACAAGGTAAGGATAGCAGTTTCCTTCCCTAACTTGTCAATTTTTCTTCTGATGTTTTGTGAAACTTACTAACCAGTGATGATATTTTTGAAATATGAACGATCATTCTTTTTGCACGTTTTGCATCTCTATCTCTTTGTCCAATTCTATACCCCTTTAGCTCAAAACCTTTTATTTTCCACTTCTTGTCTGTAGTGTTTTCCCTATTTTAATAAGGCCTTTTGATTCAACAGATTAATTAATTCTGCTGTTTTTCACACATCCTCACATTTGAGTCCATTCTTGCTGAAACACTTCAACATTCAACCTTAAACTTCTAATCTTGCACTATTCAGCCATACCAGCAGGTGGCATGGGAAATGAGCCACAGATTGCCTGGGGGTCTCCTAGTGCCAAATATCTTTACAACTGAAAATGTCGTATAACATAAACCAATCTGAGACTGGGTTCTGGAATTGTCCTGTCCATATTACCTTAAATATTCACTCTCTCCACCTCTGGGACATATTATCTGCAGCGTACACACCTACAGTATGTACTGTTGCACTTCACCTCCCAAACTTCAAAATTTATAATCTAGACAGAGCAACAATGACACGTGCAAGCTCCCTTCCAACTTATATCATCCTGACTTGCCTTGAGTGATTCAATAAAGTGGCTTACCACCACTATCTCAAGGACCAATAGGGATAAACAGTAAATGCTGGTCTTGTTAATGACAGCTACATTCCATAAACACCCTCAATCACAAAATCTTAAGACTATTTTTTTGTGCAGAATGAAGCCATTTTGGGATTACATTGTGACTAAGTCAAAATGCTCAAAGTCAGTCTCCTGCCTTTCCCTTTTAATTCTAAATAATGTTACCATTTAAGTATTCATCCAATGCCCCTTTGAATGCCTCAATTAAACTGCTTCAGCCACAGTTCCAGGGAGTGTATTCCATACCCTAAATAACCATTTTGTGAAAAAAGATTTGCTCCTCGCATTTCCGCTTGTTAAAAAATTCTGCCCTCTAGTTCGCAGTCTGTTTATAGGTGGGAGAAGTTTCTCCCAGTCCGCCTTGTCCAAATTCCTCATGATTTTGAAAATTTCTATCAAATCTCCTCATAGCTGCTCCTCTCCAAAGAAAACAGTTCCAACTTTCCAATCTTTCCTCATTACTAAAGGGCCTCATCCCTGAAACCATTCTCACAGACATTCCCTGCATGCTCTCCACTGCATTCACATGCTTCCTAGAGCTGCTATAGCATTGTACATAACATTCCTGCTGAGATCTAATCAATGTCTTCTGCATGTTAGTCATTACCTAAATACTCTTGTACTCTATGTCCTCAGTTATGAAGCCCAAAATACTGTATAGTTTATTAACAGTTCACTCTACCTGACCTCCCACCTTTAATAACTTATGTAAATATATACACAGATCGCTCCACTCCTGCACACCTTTTAGAATAGTACCCTTTATTTTGTTAACATTTCGGGTCCGGTGACCCTTCCTCAGAAGTGAGTGTTCTGAGGAAGGGTCTCCGGACCCGAAATGTTAACTCTGTTTTTTCCTTCATAGATGCTGCCAGACCTGCTGAGTTTTTCCAGCAACTTTGTTTTTGGTCCTGATTTACAGCATCCGCAGTTCTTTTGGTTTTTATTCCCTTTATTTTGTATTGTATCTCAGTTCTTTTAATTCCAAAGTACATCACATCACATTTCTCCACATTAAACTTCACAGTTTTGCATTAAATTATAACTAACAATGTACGAAACTTCCTGAATTTAACTGGCACATACGCAACAAACTTGCAAGCTGAACAATTGGTAAGGATTTAGAATTCAACCTCTATTAATTTCACATTGGTTGGGTTCTAACAGCAGGTATTAGACAATTCCAAACAGTGTTAAGTCACATTTAAGACCACATATGGCAGGAGAATCTTGTTTTATATGTACACGTACTTTATGTAAAAAAAAAAATCAGTGTAAATATCTCAGCACTCCATAACTTCTTTAGCAGCACTTATATGGGCAAGGAGTTAAACTGCAACATTTTGTAAAAGCAAGATGATCAGTTGTTTCTTAAATAAGTGCTAGGTGAGGGAAGATATCAGCCATCACATCAAATAGATGTTCCCTTTTTACAAATTGTAACATACTTATTTCGATGAGCAAGAAACAGAGTCTTAGTTTAATAACAGCACAGCAGCATCAACCTACAATCTAATCAAATTCTCTTCCAGATTTCAAAATAACAAACTCTATCCCAACAATAAGCAGATTACCAACTTAACTAAGCTGTTCACTGAGAACTTCCTACGTTCATTTCTAATTTATATTGGACTCAATTTAGAATGAGATGAGTGGCAAATCTATTAAAATGATACGTCTACAAACTTAAAAACTTATATCCAGAAATTCTAGGTCACATTAGACTGCAGTCTTATCACTGTGCCAAGAGAAATGATCTGTGAAGTAGCTTCAGGAAAACTACCATAAATGAAAAAGTACAAGAGTAAGTCTAATATTATTCTACATTTAGAAGTTCTATAGCTTACTCCATCAACTACACTCCTGAAACTACCATATTTAAAGGTAAGTACTGTACATGCTGGAGATTTGAAATAAAAACAACATGCTGCAGAAACTCAGCAGGTCTGGCAGCATCTATGGAGAAAAGAACAGAGTTAACTTTTTAAATCCAATATGACTCATCTTTGAAACTTACGAATTTCTCCAGTACTTTCAATTTTTATTCCTTAAGATACTGACTGGCCAGGATTTCAAATGCTTAACCTTCAGAAAACTCACCATTTATGAACTGGGTTTCAAAATACTGGTAATTTGCTTTCGTAAAATGCCGGACATCTGGGTACCTTCCGTGAACTTCTTTTTTTGGAAGAATCTTTAACAATCTTTGTATATCACTTTTCAAAGACAACGTCACACTAGCAAACCTATAAAACATAGTTAGTTTTTAAAGTCCAGAATAAGAAATTCAATGAATACCTTTGCCTTTTAAGAGCATGAGACAGAAATACTTGTGTGCGCACAGCTAAGTTGCAACACTCATTTGTCTCTTACTTTCTATGTTACAGGTTCAACATAAATGCAAATTGGTGTTCATGCAGTCATTAGCTGAATGACAGAATGCAGTGTCGTTATAACATCAGTATTAATAGCAATCGTCTTTTCACATGCACAATTTTAGGTGAGACACAGATGTATGGTTAAGAGTTGTTGGCCAAGTTGCGCACAATGCTGCTACCTTCAAGAAAAACAGCAATCTCATCGTGTGCATCAACTCTTAATTTCACTGAATGATGTGAAATTTCTTATTTGTGTAGTAGATATGAACAAAATGGGCCATCGAAAGTTAAGTCCATTCATTTGAAGTCAGTGTCACTTTCCAAATGCCACTACTCTATTTGGCACTGAAAATTAACGAATTCAAATGTAGAATCTAATTCTTCAGGTTTTCATAGTAATAGTTCATACTTCTAGGGCATTTCAGATAGATGGAATTATTGGACTCAAGTGACTTAGATTTCCCTTTGGTTACCTGCTTTTGCCTTAAATCTCTACATCAGCAGCAGGTCTATGGAACATAGCATAAAAATTGCCGACCAGTTGCCTATGATTTTCACCTCTACTGAAACTAATACTTGGTAAAATGTCCCAGGTAATTCTAAAAATTGGATATTAGCAATTATTACTTCACAGTCTAAATTTCTTCACCCAGAGACACAGCCTGTGGAATTCTCAGAAACAGAAAAGCACTTGAAGCCAAAACACGATGTTTTCAAGGAGACAGATATAATTCTTAAGGCTAAAAGGATCAAAGGGTATGGGGCAAAAGCAGGAATAGAGTAATCAGTTGATTATTCATGATTATATTGAATAATGGAACAGGCTTGGGAGGCCAAAAGACTTACTCCTTCTCCTATTTTCTGTTTCTGTGTTTCACAGAGACTGGTAAATGTGCAATATATTGTTTATTTGCACACTATTTCCCCAGGGAAATGTCACTAAATTTAGGAGGGAACAAGTAGTTTTTTGGTGGCAAAATGGAGGAAAGTAAAAAGGAGTTCACACTACATTTTTTGAACTCTTGAACATCCAAAGAATCAGTAATGGTCTTTGCCACTTCTAAAATTTCTAATTTTTGAACAGATTGCTACTCTGGCTAATACTGTCTCCTTTCCAATTTGGACTGCTCTACAAAACAAACTCGAACTGGCTGCTCTGTTAAAACAGGTCTCAAAATAATGCATCTGCTTTTGGGCAAGGAAAAACAGGGACTGCATTTTGCAAGAAGTATCGATATTATAGTTACATTTTGGAGAAAAGGAATTGATTGGGGTGGAAACATTTGATTGTATTAGAATTAAGCTTTATAGCGAATTTGAGGACGAAACTATTGCGTGGAATTGTGGCTTGTTAAAACTGATTTCTGTAATTTTACAAATCACAGGTCTCCAAAATTCATCAAGTCTCTACTTTTAAGAGACGATATTCCTTCTCTACCTAGCCTGCTGACTTTATAAAATATTTTACAGCAGGTCAGATGAGACTTGGAATTCACCTTTCATTAACTGCATTCCTAAGTACAGACAATCCATGATGCTAAGAACATTAGACCTACAAAAGTGCACGGTTAATGTTCCATTATCAATTTCTTTAAATCAAATAGAACTGACCTAATCAAAATAAACTATAGGATATACGGTGAAGAAAGTGATTAAAGGTGAACAATTTATTTCTTAATTTTATCGTACGGAATTTGAATTCAGATGAAAGTGAGTGTTCAAAAAGGGTCAGACAGTCCTTCTGGAACAGTAATTAAATTCAGCATTTTTGGCAGAGCAGGTGGCTGTGAACCCCTGGGGTATCAATGGAAAAATGTTTATACTGTTGGGTTTACAACAGGTAGGGAAAACAGGTAAAATCATCAGCTTTGTTTTCAGTTCAGAAGAATCTGGGAATAACAAGGTTTTAGTTCAGTTAAGAGGATGTCAATATTAAGTTGAGAAGCAAGGTTATTTTTTATCCGAGAGGGAAAATTCAGGTCAGGTTCTGGGAACAAGTCACTTCAGCATAACAGTTTAGTTTATGAAAGTTTCAAGCCAGGACAGCTTGGTTAGAGATCTAGAGATTATTAGAACTGGGAAAGTTTAGGCCCTCAGATTTGTGAAGAGCTCACAATGGCAGATTTGGAAAGGAAAGGATTCAATGAATTGTCTTCACTGCCCTGGTTTAAAAAAACTATCAATCATTTAAGTCCAACAGAGAAGCTGAAATGGGAGTATCATCTCCCTGGACTAGAGTCTCCACAGTGGAAAGGGCTGGGAAACAGATTAAAACTTTAAATGTGTTTTGATATAATTTTAACTGCTGTATATATTTAGATTTTTTTGGAAAATTCTTTTTTGCAACAAACGTCTGTCTCGTTATTAAAGAAAATTTGCAGCTTTGTGTTAATATGTCCCAATGAGTGACTATCACGATAAATAAACAAAGAAGAAAATAATCCATCAAGTCAGATTTAATTCTGGGACACGTACAGTTGTGCCATCATTTAGAATCTCGATCAATTAATTGGCCCAACCAATCTATACCCATTTACAATTCACTACAGTCTTCTCCCATCTTTCCTCATTGAAATCTACAATCAAAACCCTAGATTTTCTTCTTTCCCCATGTAACTTTCCAGCTCCCTGCTAAACGCTGTAGTATTCCCTTCAAATATACCCTGGAATAGAAAGATGCACTATAAACAATCTTCTTAAAACATTCTCCTGATGCATCTTTCATCCAAAAAGTGCAAAAGATAGGATGATACAGCGAAGTACAAGGTGAAAATATTTGAAAGATTTCCCACTGCTTCAGTTAGGTCTATCTAACAATCCCTTGTTTATGTACACACAAAACAAATTCCCATGATTCTGTATTTCACAAACAACACAATATATCCAAATATATGTTCCTCACCCACCTCTTAACTGAGCTCTGTTAAGGCCACACAAAGAAAAGGCAAAGTGAACTATTCCTATAATAGAGGATAACAAAAAAAAACACGAAAAATCCCAATGGTCAATACATCCAGTGAAGAAGTGATATCAAAAACGCTGTCACTGCTCACGCACTTATATATATATGAGCGCGAATTTTATAACTATAATGCTGTGTGCTCAAATCTGATCTCAGCTCCCGCCAAATCCAGAATTTGTTTAATTCATTTGTGGTTGTGGGTGCAGCTGGTTGGTCAGCATTTATTGCCCATCCATAGTTGTCCTTGAAGAGAGTTTGTAATGATTGGTACAACTGAATGGCTTGCTAGTCCACTTCAGAAGGCAATTTAGAGTCAACCAAATTGCCATGGGTGTGGAGTCACATGTAAGCCAGACCAGGTAAGGATGGCAGATTTCCTTCCCTGAAGGATATTAGTGAACCAGATGGGTTTTTCCGACAATCAACAATGATTTAATGGTCATTGGTAGATTCTTAATTCCAAATTTTTTTCATTGAGTTCAAACTTCACTATATGCCGTGGTGGAATTCAAACCCAGGTCCCCAGAACATTAGCTGAGTTTCTGGATTAATAATCTAGCGATAATACAACTAGGCCATCACTTTCCTCTACTGTCTCTGGGCCTACTGTCTTTTGGTAGAAATTTATTTATAGGTCTGCAGGAGTCAATTCATCAAATGGACGTTATTCAGGTTGGAAGAACAAAATTTAAGTCAGTAAAGAGGAATTCAGTAACATTGTCTACTAGCAAGGGCAGAAACAGAAACGGAGAATGGCAATGCCAAATCTAAAATGTAGTATTCCAAATTTTTAAAAACTCTGCTCCCCTAGATTAAAGTTGCAGTGTTACTTTTAAATGAGCAGCATGCACAGAAATAACTTATTATGTTAATCCTACAAATAACCTGCTTTCTCTATATGAAACAGGCTTGGGTAGCTCTGCTTAGCAGGTACCACACATTAGTATGATGGAGTTAAACTACAATTATTAAAGCATACACAATTAAGTCAACTTGCCCAGCAGACCAAAGCAGAATCAACAGCAGAATCCAAGAAAACAGATATTTGACTCTACATTACTGTTGTGTCGCCCATCGGCGATCCCATCCTGTTACATAGCCAATGACACAAGTGCAAGTCAATGCAAAAATACTGCAGCTGCTGGAAATCAGAAACAAAAACAGGATAAATTGGAAACACGCTACAGGTCAGCCAGCATCTGTGAAAAGTTAAACTGATATAACATTTTAGGTTGATGACCCTTATGTCAGCACTGAGGAAATTTTCATCAAACTGAAGCATTAGTTTTGTTAATTGTTTTTATTACAGAACTAGAAGTGTATGGTCACTTCACATAGGTTAAGACAAAAAAAAAGTATGAAATGCAAAGACAAATGAAAACTGCTACAGAAAATTAATATGTCTTTCAAATCCTCTCCAGTTCCTCTGGATGCTATAATTTGCTTCATAAACAGATCAATTATTTTGAACTCAAACCCAATGAATCATATCATCCCGTGAAGACAATTAATTTAGATTAAATGTGAATTATTAACACCAACTCCATGATAAAGACTCCAGCTGTAATTATTTAAGGGGTTAAAAGGACTTAACAAGACAAGAGAAATATGTTTCCAGACCGGCATTTATTTTGATAAAATTACAACTCACAAAATTGGTTCCTAATCCCCAGTGTAGAAAACTAAACAATTTTGCTTTCTTTCCTGAATATATTTTCAAAATCTGAATTAGTATGACTAATGGAACATTACCTTTATAGCAAGAGGATTTGAGTACAGGGAGTAGAGAAGTCTTGCTTCAATTGTATTGGAGCTTGATTAGACATCACCGGGAATACTGTGTGCAGTTTGGTCTCCTTATCTCAGGAAAGATATTACTGCCATAAAAGGGAGTGCAACAAAGATTCACAAGACTTGACATCGGATGGCGGGAATGTCCTATGAAGAAAGATTGAGCAAAATGGGCCTGTATTCTCTAGAGTTTTGAAGAATGAGAGGTGATCATCTTTAAACTTGCAAAATTCTTAAAGGGATTGACAAGGTATATGCTTGCAAGACATTTCTCCTGGCTGGGGAGTCTCAAACTAAGGGATACAATTTAAAAATAAGGAAGTTCCCATTTAGGCCCAAGATGAGGAGAATTTTGTTGTTGCGAACCTTTGGAATGCTCTCTCACAGAGGGCCATAGAAGTTCAGTCTTGAGAATGTTTAAAGTACAGACTGATAAATTTTTGATTACTAGAGGTGTACATGATTACAAGGATGAAGTTGGTAAAAGGCATTGAAGTGATCATATTGAATGGTGGTGGGCAGGCTAAATGGCTTACTCCTGTTTCGACATTGCTAAATAATTTGTTAAGGATGCAATATAGGGACATACAACTGTAAGGATGGCATCCATCATAGTTCACACACAACTTTTGTAGCCTTGCCCAATTTATATGTGAAAAGCAGAACACATTTTCAAAAATGCAGATATATGTGGAAAGTGAAAAAACAGCACGTGCTAAGATTTTGTAACAAAAAAGTGACCGTTAGAAACAGTTTGTAGAAAGAAGAGATAAATTATTCTTTCAGGTATAGGATATTTCCAGCATAACTGCAAAATAAAAACATGAATAAATATTTTAATAAAAACAGAAATAAGTACAGTGTAAAGAATTGGTGGAAAGCCTTGCTCAAGGAAGTAAGATTATTTGATAACACATGGTCATTATGTTAAATAACCAAAAGAAATATGGAAGAAGTTAATACAAATGGAGAAACAGAAAGTGTATGTAAAATAGCAAATTACTGGAAACATTTAACGAGTCAAGTATCATTGTCAAGATAAGTTAACATTTCAACTATAGATCTCCCACTGGAGTATACAATTGCAATTGAACTGACGTATGTGAAAGAAGCAGAAGTGGAAAAATCCACATTTAGGAAAAAGAACCTATTAAGGTTTAGGATTATTATAATTTGAGACTGCGGCTTTAAAGTTGGGTAAATGTAACCTGTTCTGCAGTCTTTCTAATAGAAAGCCTAGGTGGTTTAACTGTTAAAGATCAAAGTAAGGCTCAGACTGGTTTACTGAGATGTAGGATATTTACATGAGACAAAGGCAGCAATCTGAGTTTATAATATAGACTCAGTCTCCCAAAGTCCCAAAATGGCTATAAGGTATCAGGTTGTAAACTATTCTGCTACCAGCTGTCCATTTATTTCAAAGATGAAGAGTACATCTAGTAGCGTTTACACCCAGCTGCAAAGTTAACAAGCTTCACATTGCCAAATAGAGGACAGAGGGAGCTGCTTTTGAGATCAGGTTGTGGACTTCCCTACAAAATCCACTAACACGTCACAAAGGCAGCAGTCCTGCATGGTCAGCAAAGAAAAAGACAGCTTGGCTTTCTGAGTTACCACAGTCTGAATGTCTCTCATCAACGATATTGATCTGTAGAAAATTTCAGTATTTTGAGTTTTGTTTGGGCATGGTCAGGGGCAGAAGCATCAGAACAGCTTTACTGCTGGAGGTGGGTTAAGAGACTCCAAAGACTAAGCAAAATGCCTGGCGACAGCCAGTTGCAGTTATTACTTGGCAAACAAGGATCTGTTTGCTTATGAGGACTGTAATTTCAAGCAGAGTACAATAGGAGATAAAGATAAAAGGGGAACGTTTCCCTTTGTACCTTGAAGTTCAAGTAGTCCAGAGAAAGAAAATAGGGCTATTATTTGTATAGTAAAAGTTTAAAATGTGAAATCTTGTCTTGTCATTCTTTCAGCTAGTAATTGTAAAGGTGAATTACTTTTCAAAAGCCATCAGGCTTGGCAGAAATCTTAGGAATGAGAAAATATCAGGCATATGCAAGAAACGCCAAAAAAAAGATTTTCTACGAGAAACAGGAGATGGTTCACGGGTTGAGAAATCAAACAACTTAAAAATAATAAGACAGACAACGTGAATCACTAAGAAAATGAGATAAAGCAGCTAGAAGTGAAAATAGCACAGAGCTGCATCTGCCCCAAAAACCTAGGAGAAGGAAAATGACGAACATCAAGAATGCAGACAGTTCTGTGACAACAGCTTTTCCCGACAATACCAACTACTAAATACAAAGAACCAATTACTTTCATCCCAATCCTCCAGAAAAATGCATAACTACCAGTATTGTTAAGTTCTGACAAAGTCAATATAGCAGCAAAGTATCTGATAGCAAAGTACGGAACTGTTCCTCAAGCTTAAATTGAGATTCCAAAGGAATAGTGTCAAATTTCAAAAACGAAGACCATAGAACTGGATGGAGAACTGAAGGATGTTACTGATTATTTTACTTTTGCCCAGTCCAAAAGGACTGCTTCTGTATTCCAAATTCTAATCAGTTTAATACCTTCCAGTTCTGGCAAAGGATCTGAAATACTAACCATTCCTTATCTCCACAGATGCTGACACCGGTACTGTTTCTAATACTTTTTTTCTTTTACAACCAGCAGGTACAGGCTTTTTTTTTGCTTTTAAGTGATCAATTACTGCTGATTCATCCATTCTATGTTTTTCCATTGCCTTTAGCCCTATTTTCAATTGTCTGGTGCAAAAGATCAACTTAGAATCAAATCTCTGATTCCAACTATATGCTATTCCATTAGTTCTTAATCTCCTCTCATCCCATTCTTTGATTATCAAAATCTTTCATTTCTACAGATCTGATGAAACCCTATATACCCAAAACACTAAACTGCCTGATCACACCAGAACAACTGAATGGCTTGCTATCGATTCAATGTTATCTGTTTTGGCACAATTTTCTACTTACCCCTTAGACTGACCACCTTTTGCAACTTCATAAAATTTCATATCATCAACACTAGATATTCCAGCAGAATGAATGGCAGCTAGTAAGTCATCACCAGTAGTCCACTGAAAGAAATAGACAGCAATTAGAACAAATAGAATATAGCAGCTTTTTCACTGATGTGCAGACTTGCTCTCTGTTCTGTAATATACATGCCCAACTGTTAATTTGTTTAAATATACCTACTTTAAATGTCAAAGATTAGACCTATCAATGATCCTCTTTTCATTATTATTGAAAGCTATATACATTCTACTTCTTAACACAATCGAACAGACTAAAGCACGCACAAAAAAAATCAAATCTGCATAAAAAGAATGAAATGCACAGTTTCCTATTGTGCCATGCTTGCCATTCTGCCAAGGGCACCTCAAGCTCTCATTTGCTATTGCCCTATAATAAGCAGTTTCATTCTCCTCTCACTGCTCTCCCTGCACAGAATATGTGCTTGGGGTTCATCAATTCCCAGTCTTGATTATTCCATCTATTATTGCCATCTTAAACAATGCCAAAAAATTAATCATCCTTTGCATTTCCCTCAACGTTTGCAAACAAAACTTGTCATTAATGACCTTATCGCAGCATAGCTTTGGATGAAACTTGGCTGAGAGATAAAAATACCTTACTCCTTTATGAAGCCATCTCACCTGGCTATGCTTTCTACGAACTCTCCTGCAAAAATCATCACAATGAAATTGCAGCCCTAACCACTCAGCTTTTCCTCCTTACAACTCTGTTATTTAATTCGCTTGAAGCATCTCGATGTCCATCAGTCGTTTGTCTTAAAATTTCCTCAATGATTCTATCGCATCTCCTGTTTCCTTCTCTTCTGAAATACCTCTCATTACCCTTCTCCCACCATGCCCTTGCCTCTGCTTCACCAGAAAAAAAAATTGCATTTCCCAAAGCACTTAGAAAGTATGATTTTAACTCCCAACTGCAGATTCTTTGCCCATCCATACCCACAATACTTCTCTGCACTGATCCAAACAAGCAACCTTTGCATCAGATATTTGACATCCTCCCCCATCCTGGTCCATGCCATTCTAGATAGTCAACTTCATTCCCTTAAGATAATTGAAAGTAGCAGGACAGATGGAGTGAGCAGTTAATAAGGCATAGTGTCCTTGTCTTTTTTAATAGCGACCGAGTACAGAGCAAGGAGCTGATATTGAACTTGTCTAAATCACTTGTTAGACATCAGCTGGAGTACGGTACACAATTGTGGAAGCCACATTATAGCAAGGACGTGAATGCACTGGAGAGTGCAGAAGCACTTTACAAGAATAGTTCCAGGAATGAGAAACTTCAATTGTCAAGAAAAATTGAAGAAGTTGGGATTGTTCTCCTTATAGAGAAGGCAGCTCAATAGACATTTGAAACAGGTTACAAAATCATGAGCCACTGGATACATAGACAGGGAGAAGCCATTCCAGCTTATAAAATAGAACAAGAATGAAAGGGCATATATTTAGCATTATGTGTAAATATAGCAAAGGTGATATGAGAAACAAAATTCACACGGCAAGTTGTGAGCATATGGAATGCACTGCCAGATCTGCGACGGAGGCAGGATCAATTGAGGAGTTCAAGAGGGCACTTGATGAATGTTTGGATAGAAATAGTCTGCAAGGGCATGGGGAGAAGGCAGGGGATAGGCACTAAGTAATGCTAAGCATTTGAAGAAACAATGGTAAGTGGCCTCCTTCGGAGCCATAACAATTGTGTGATATTGAAATGATCCCTAATGAAGCAATTTTTATTCACTAACTTTTCCATTTGATCTTTCATTTTTTACTTCTCTTGAAATCTGTCTTTGCAATATACTATATCCAACAAAGACAATGCAACCTTGACTTTATAACTCGAAGTCTCAATACTTAGTAACACACTGTGGCAGACAATATATACAGGACATTTTAGTTATTCACAATTCACTTTCTTACAACAGAAATAGTTGACCAGTTAAGTGCCTGCATTACATACAAGTTTCCTGTCATCAGTTAATGTGACATTATGAAACCACTGCTGTGTAGTCATATCATAGGGACAAAAAGTAATGCTCACCCACGTCAGATTTCCAATCAACATAAGTTTTTTATGAAGTGGTGCATCAATATATTCTGAATCACAACTTTTAGAAGGGTCAGCTTTAATTGGGACGAGTATATTATTTGATGTGCACTCCAAATTGTCCTTTTTAGGTTCTACCTCATTGTTTACAGGCACTCCTATTATATCACCAATCAAATCATCATATAAATCCATCTGGACCCGATTTTCATTTTCCACCTGCTGAGAAAGAAAGAGAACAATAGTAAGCACTTGTCACTAAATACCTCAATGAATAGGATAGTAGAATATGCCCATATTTAGAATGTTCTGTAATAAAAGGAACCTATTGCTTTACTAATGCTGCTGCTCTTTTTATAAGAGTACTAGTCTTTACAAATGTTTCAAATCAGTTTGTAACACTGACAGTGTGGAAAAACGACAAGTATTTAGAATCATTAGAATCCCAAGAGTGTGGAAACAGGCCCTTCAGCCCAACAAGTCCACACTGACCCTTGGAGCATCCTACCCAGACCCATCCCCCTACAACCCACACACCCCTGAACACTATAGGCAATTTAGCATGGCCAATCCACCTAGCCTGCACATCTTTGAACTGTGGGAGGAAACCGGAGCACCCGGAGGAAACCCACGCAGACACAGGGAGAACGTGCAAACTCCGCACAGTCACCTGGGGCTGGAATCGAACCCAGGTCCCTGGCGCTGTGAGGCTGCAGTGCTAACCACTGAGCCACCATGCTGCCCTATTTACTTAATTATTATGTTGTAGTATCCTTCCAACACATATCTGTATATCTCAGGATCATTACTGGGTGTCCTAGAATATGCCTTAAATGGATCAATAAATTAAGACAAAATTCTTTCTTCAAAGTTAATTATGTTCTTTAAGTACAAACAAATCAAAATATATCATTTAGTATCCTAATGCTGAAAAATGCAGGCCTCTTTGCAACAGCATCACAACCCAAGGAATGTTAAACATCTGTGGCTGCATTTGACAATTCTACTTTTACTTGATTTATTGTACACAATGATATTTTAAAATGAACAACTTTTTCAAAGTCTCATCTAAAAATAAGCAATGAGCACGAAGAAATATTGGGTTCTTCTGTGCACGTTTCCGTTCCAAATTCACTTTGCAGATAAATAAAACAAAGAACTGCAGAGACTGGAGATCTGAAACAAAAACAGAAATTGCTGGTGAAACTCAGCAGGACTCAAAACGTTAGTACTGCTTTCTTCGCCCAGATGCTGCCAGGCCTACTGCGTTTTGCCAGCAAATTCTTTTTCCATTCACTTTGTCCAATGTGAATTTTTAATGTTGATTACCAAAGTTAATCTGCATGATCAGAGATATATAAAGACAAAAGATTAACTATGTCCATCACCACTAGATTCAGGCTTTTGTTGAAGAATGACTGTCTTTTTTTAAAAATACTCAGTGATTGGATTCCTCAATTACGGCTACATCTGTGGCATTTATTGCTTCAAAATATTTTGATCAAGCAAGTTAAATATACATACCACAAATCATCTAAATACATAAAAGGTAAAACTGCCACCATCCCACCAAACCATAGGGCTGCTCTCTCACTACGGAGACAACTGATCGTGGTTTAAAGTGGGTCAGCGTGCCTTAGGTGAGGGGAGAGGTTGAGGAGGACAGTCCTTCATTGCAATCTCAGCCAATGCAGGAATTGAACCATGCTGTTGCATCACTCTGCATCACAAACCAGCCATCAGGGCAAGGAGTGGCAGATGGAGTTTAATTTAGATAAATGTGCGATGTTGCATTTTGCTAAGGCAAATCAGGGCAGGACTTATACACTTAATGTTAAGGTCCTGGGGAATGTGGCCAAACAAAGAGACCTTGGGGTGCAGGTTCATAGTTCCTTAAAGGTGGAGTCACAGGTTGGCATAGTAGTGAAGGCAGCTTTTGGTAAGCATGCCTTTATTAGACACTCTATTGAGTACAAGAGTTGGCAGGTCATGTTGCAGCTGTACAAGACATTGGTTAGGCCACTTTTGGAATACTGCATTCAATTCTGGTCTCCCAGCTATCGGAAAGATGTTGTTAAACTTGCAAGGGTCCAGAAACGATTTACAATAATGTTGCTAGAGTTGGAGGGTTTGAGGGAGAATCTGAATAGGCTGGGGCTACTTTCTATGGAGCATTACAGGTTGACGAATGACCTTGTGGAGGTTTATAAAATCATGGAGGGGCATGGATAAGGTGAAGAGCCAAGGTCTTTTTTGCAGGCTGGGAGAGTCCAAAACAAGACGGCATAAATTTAAGGGGAGAAGGAAAGATTTAAAAGGGACTTAAGGGGCAACATTTTCATGTAGAGCGTGATGCATGTATGGAACGAGCTGCCAGAGGAAGTGATGGAGGCAGGTACAATTACAACATTTAAAAGGCATCTGGGTGGGTATGTAAATAGGAAGGGTTTAGAGGGATATGGGCTATGATGGCAAATAGGATGAGATTAATTTAGGATATCTGGTCGGCACAGACAAGTTTACCGAAGGGTCTGTTTCCATGCTGTACAACTCTATGACTCTAAAGCTGAGCTGCTTTAGAATACATGACTTAAATTCACTGAATCAGAAATATTATGATGCAGGAGGAAGCAACTCAGCTAAACACGTCTGTACCAGTTCACTGAGCACTTTAAATTAGTGCCAATTTCCTGACTTTTCTTGCACCTTGCCAGTGACACATAATTTAAGTGCTAAATTCCTGTATTTATATATTGAAAATGAAATGAATTAACACATTTACAACTAAATTAAATCATTTCTAAATTACATCAGCTAATTAGAAAGGGTTTGAAACCATGCTTCAGAGATCAGTCCACGCTTTCAAAGTTTAATGTATGTAACTGTATGGATCATCCACCCAAGTACTTTTTCATTATTTGGGATTTCCTAACACTATCAAAGTAATATTTAAATTGTGAAATCATCTGGCTTATGGCAAATGACCACCACCTGATTAGATTAGTACAAATTATGATCAGCATTAAGCCTGCAACACAGTTATAAATTTAGTTTCACTGTGAACTCATTTGCTTTTGATGGTAATGTTGATAACTACTCTTGTGGTGTAGTAGTTGCAGTGTCTCCACCTCTGGGCCCAGATTCAAGGTCCCATCTGCTTTAGAGGTATGCAATAACATCTCCACATAGAATGTATCTATAGTTATCATAACCCTATCTCTGGGCCAGAAGGGCCAGGTTCAAGTCCCACCTCAGAATGTGATGGCCACAGCGGTGTGTCATAACGGGCCCAAAAAGGTTGACCAGAAGAAAAGTGGCAGAGATGATGCATTACAACCACATTCTGGGATGTGAGGCATGCCCATCCAACCCCCACCAAGCGTACGCTGGGGTTACTTGTGTGCATTTTAACTTGCAATTATAGCCAACTGATACAAAGACAAATTTTATGTGAATAAATGGAGGTGAAGTGCGATGAATTCAACAAGTTGTAATAATCCTTGTTTTCATTTGTAAGAAGGAGGCTGAGGGTGAACAGTACTGTGCATACGGGGCGAGGATTTTTCATTGTAAATAGCTCTTGTTCACCCCACCCGACTCCACGGCTGCCATTTCATCTCGGAAATGTGCAACACCCGGGGAGCCCAGTAAACATTTCCGCCGCCTGTAGAACATTTAGCTGCGATTTGAGAAGGGGGGGGGGGGAGCTGGGGGGGAAGCCGCTAGCTTGGCCCGGCCTCGGCGGCTTGACATCGGACCCGGGGCACTCCTGGCACCGACTGGCCGCTCCGCTCTGAGGAACGATCCGATCTCACTCTCTCTTTCTTTCTTTCTCCCTTCCCTCTCCCAAAAAAAAAAGTCAAACACCCAGCCACCAGGACGATACCTGCTCCTGCGCTGGGCTCTGGCCCTCCGCTTTATTTGTATCCGACAGTTGAAGGAACGACGGGCCGCTCGTGTTCGAGTGCACCGCCATTTTGAGATGGGCCGTGGGGCTGTGCGGGCCCTGCACCGCCCTGACGTAACTGCACGCGCTGAGAGTCTTTCCCTCTCTCTCTCTCTCTCTCTCTGTCTTTCTTCCCCCCCACGCAGGGGGGGGGGATGGTGAGGCTTGGCCTAATGCTTTGATGTTGTTTACATTGTGAGTGACCTGGAACAGGAGTGCTGCTGTCTTTGCAGGTGTGGGTCCGCCTTGGGGTGCTGTCCTTGTGAGGGGTCCTACTTGTGGGGTTGTGGGTGCTACTTTGCAGGTATGGGACCTCTTTTTGGGGTTGTGGATCCTCCTTGTGAGTGTAGTGGTTTGTGGATGCTCGCATTATGGGAGGACGGTGTGGGTGCTTTTTGTAGTGTAAATTCTCTAATTGGGTTTGGGGATGGTGGGGTACTGGGACGGGCGCTTTTGCAGTTGTGGGCCCTTCATGTGGGGATGTGGGTTTGTGGATTCACCTAAAGGGTGGTAGGTGAGTTGGGTGTAGACCCTCTCCATGTGGGGTTGTGGGTGTCCTTGTGGGGGTTCTCTTTGCTGGTGTGGCTCTTCCTTGTGGAGTTGTGAGTGCTGTCTTTTTAGGTCTGGGTTCTACTTGTTGGGGACTGTGGATGCTCTCTTTGTAGGTTCAGGTTTTCCCATGGGGTTTGTGGGCTCTGTTTGCAGGTGTGGGTCCTCCTTGTCAGGTTGTGGATCCTCATGTGGGTGTAGGCCCTCTCTTTGTAGGCATGGATTCTTGTTGGGGTGTTGCCATTCTCCTTGTGGTGTTTGGGCTGTTTTCTTGCAGGTGTGGGTTTTTCTCTGAGGATTGTGAGTGCTATCCCTGTGAGGTGTTGCATGGTGTCTTTGTATGTTAGTGCCCCCCTTCTTTGGGAGGGCAGGAGGTGGGGAGTTGGGCTCACTTTGCAGGTGTGAGTTCTCCTTGCGTGGTTGTAGATTCTGCTCATGAGAATGGGGGCACTCTGGGAGATGGGCTATCTTTGTAGGTGCGAGTTCCCCTGCTGGGGAAGTGGGTGTTCTCCTCGTGCACTTCACTGTTCCAAGTGGCTGCATTCCTGTGTCCTCCTCACCAAGTAGCCCCAGGAGTCTGAAACAACTCCTGATTTCACCCACTTCAAGAGGCAGCAATCATCTTTGTCACTTTGAAAAGCTCAATCAAATTGGTGAGACAAGACCTCCCCCACACTAAGTCATGCTGTTCTATCCTTAATAGTTCCATTCTTTTCTAATTGCAAGTAAATCCGGTCCCTTAGATTCTTCTCCAATAATTTCCCTACCACTGATATGGGCATTTGCCTAGAGCTCTCGATTACTAAATGTTGTGAAATTGCCATTGTATCGTTGAATATAATGACTAACCACAATGTTTACGTAATCGGTTGAGATATAAAGGAGACTCTGTAAAACAGACATTTTTGTTCTGATGTGATGAAAACTATATGCTATGCTGATTTGGAGTTAAGCTGTTACAGTTAGGCTGAATTTTACCATTTTTAAGCGGTGTTAGTTTTGGGGCATTTCATAGGGTGAAGGGGCTATCGTTCCGAGGAAGGGTCACCGGACCCAAAACGTTAACTCTGATTTTTTTCTTCACAGATGCTGCCAGACCTGCTGAGCTTTTCCAGCAACTTTGTTTTTGTTCCTGGTTTACATCATCTGCACTTCTTTTGGTTTTTATTATCAGAAAGGACATGTCTTAGAAAGGAAAGCTGGCTTCGCTTACAAAGTGAAGCAAGAATTCCAAAGAAGGCTCCTATTTGTCTTGAAATATTAACTCTGTTTCTCCGTTTAGAGATGCTGCCATAACTGCTGAGTTTCGTCAGGATTTATGTTCGTAAAGACACAGTTATCTTGTAATTTGTTAAAAGCATGCAGTATTTATAATAATTAATACCCGATTCAAATAAGAACATTATGTCTCACACACACATATGCATTGAAGGATTTACACACAGACAAGTAAATCACGAAATGGAAGGACAAGTAAAGTAGTGTTTAAAAGTCAGTAGTATATGATGTTTGTAGATTGATAATTTGGATGATTTCAAACAGGGCATGATGGTCTGGATTGCGTATCAAAATGATTTGAAGATATTGAATGACAATTTATGTTTTCTTTTCTGGAGACATCTGTCGCTGGATTGATTCTTAAAAAAACTGCCTGCTACATGGGGATGACAAACAACAGGCAGGGCTCAAGCTTGCAAGATAGAAAGAAAGTGCCCACTCAGGGATATGATTCATATGCATTTCTTTTACTTCTGTCCTGCGGCCTGAAGAAAAGCAATTTCTCAAAACACAAGAGAGTTGTTTAGTTCATAAGATGATCCTCTCTCCAACTTACCATACGCATTATTGTAAGTCAACTCCACGTCCATAGTTTAGATGTGATGAATTTATTTCTGGAAGACTTCTGAGTCAGTGTCCATTTCCAAAACGATTGTGTAGTAGTTTGTTCTATAACCACTTAAATACAAAGATAATTGGAGGTTCTGTGAATGGTTCAGGAAATTAGGCTGTTCACATTTCTCAGGTGATTGCCACTGATAGATTCTTCTCTATAAGATTCCTGAAATCAGTGTTAAATTTAGAAGACTAGAATCCCAAGCCAATAGATCAGGTCCTGTTCCTCAAACTTGTGTTGAACTTTATTGGAACAGCGTAGAATGGCAAGGACAGAGAGGTGGAGTAGGTGCAAGGTGGAAAATTGAAACAATAAACAACAGGAAGCTTAAGGTTACAGGCGCAAACTAACTGTTGTGTTCCACAAAGTAGTCTCACCAATGTGGAGGAGACCACATCATGAGTAGCATGATGTTTTTGAAAAAACATCAGTCTGAAACATTACCTGTTTCTTCACAGATGCTGCTTGGCCTACTGACCATTTCCAGCATCTTGGGTATTTTGGTATTGTGTCCAGGTTCTTTCCTCTCTTCTGGGCTTCTTAGGCTGAGTGGCATGTCAAGGCAACTAATCACATCATTGCCTGGGTCCTTTTAACACAAATTTCCAGGCTTAAAAGGCTGCAGTGAGATTAATTGATATAACAGCATAAATTCAGAAATGTCATAATGCAAAATTAGGTTTACAGGAAAATCTCATAATAAGATGGTAATTTTCTTCAATTCTATCAAAGCTAATTGTGCAGCAATGCGTGGAAAATCAATTTTCATGGAGTTTCTTTTCCTCATTTCAAAACACTGGGTTTTTTTATGCACTATGAATGGCAAGTACTTTGAAATTATTTTTGGTTGCCCGTCAAAGGCACTTCTAAAGTTAATTTGACCACGACATCTTTAAAACAATTAGAGTTTACAGTTGCAGTTTTCAGAACAACATTTGGAGCACACGTTTTAAGTCTAAATAAGGGAATGATGAAGCATATTTCCTATGTTCAACTCTTTTAGGCATTTAGTTCCTGAGCTGTAAATCCATGATATTACAATACATCAGCTGATAAATTATTGTAAGGAAACTGAGCAAAAGATGCCACTCTTTTCATTAATAATCTTCCCATTGGCCAGTCCAGAAACATCTTGTAATGTAATGAAATGTGCCTTTAAGAGCTTTTTTTTCTGTCCTGTTCCTCTTGAAGAGGTGTATTCTAAACCTGGTGTTGAGGTGTCTGCTCCATTGAAAACAGATTAAATAGCTTTGGTTTATTTTTAATTGAACAAAAGAGGCAGAGTGGGTGGAGTCAAGCTCACAGACTTACGGTTTTGCTTTGCTTTGCTTTCAGTTGAAGTTGGGGTTTTAGAGTTGAAACTGTGAGTGCAGCTCTCTTTCTGTTGCTAAATTCATTCTTTTGGTTTTTCCTTTCTCCTGGACTGGAGATAGCACATGAGTGAATTGGTTTTGCTGAATTTGCTTTTGCCAAGTGTGGTTTATGGGATGCTGCTGAATTGGAACAGTTGGTGAGAAGTAGTTAAATAATATATTATTTTGTTAAGTATTTCGATAGAATTAAAGTTATGCCAGTTCTTCTTTTGTTTGTATTTTAACAGTGGTTAAGAATAATGTTTTGCTTAAAGCTTAGTAATTTGACCAATTCAATCACATCTGAAATGCAGCACCTTACATTTGCCTTTAAATAAGATAAAAGTTAGGGTCGAGACTATCTCCTTGATATATTTTGAGGGTGTTTCACCTGGTCCATAACAGTAACTAAAGATGTTGTTTGATTCTGGAAGTATATTTTATTATGTCTCCCTTTCCAAATATCTCTCCTGTTTACACTTATTTCCATTTCTTTGACTTCATCATTCCCCATTGCCTCTCTGAAGATCTTTATCACTAATGAGCTATCTCCAACCATTTCTTTACATTCTTCACCAACCTACTGTAATTCTTCTAGTGCTTTATTTTTCACAGATTAGGACCACATTTGGTGTTCATCCCTAACTTCCCTTAAGGAGGCAATGTTGAGCTGCCTTCTTAAATTTGTTGTGGGTAAATCGCCACGTTACCTTTAATTCAGCTCCTTATTGAGAAATCTCACGGACAATTAAGTATTGAAACAATGATTTAAACATTATGGCATGTAGCAACCAAAATAAGACCCCTCAAGTAAGCCTCACAACTCAGCTTGGCTATTACGTGATAAATGGTGGAATTTAGCCATGATTCCAACCAACTGTGTCTCTAATGTCCAGAGTTTGATCTTTGTGCAGTGTTGTTCTTCAAAGTTCCACTGCTGAAGAGTTCTTGTGTTGGATTCTTACATTTTTTTTTGTTATTCAGGTCGATGGGATAACATTATTAATGATCTTTTAGATTTTTTCATTCAAAATATTGATTATTCTTCTTGAACCATTGAGTCTGCAGCTTGTTTCCTTATCAGAAAAAGCTTCTTTGTCCATGTTACATTTGGCATCACTGTCTGTTTGACAACACAGCTTCCCACTGGTTAACTCCTTAATATCTTCTGCGGGGCAATCATTTTCCCTTGTGGCATAAAGCAGCCAGTTATCAAGCAGAGGCCAGAACAGTTTTGTTTATGTAGCCTCAACTCCTTCTTTCCCCAAACATGACTAATTGCTTTCAATTCCCATATACGTTTGTTCTCGTCCCTTAATAGTTTATTCCAAACAGAGTTATTGCTGCTGCTTTCAATCTATGAACAGTTATTGAAGTTCTGAAGCGTACAGCAGCACAAACTGCTACTGTCCTTATGGTAGAGATAAAAGGTACTGCAGATGCTGGAGAATCCGAGAAATCATTTCTGATGAAGGGTCTAGGCCCGAAACGTCAAGCTTTCCTGCTCCTATGATGCTGCTTGGCCTGCTGTGTTCATCCAGCCCCACACCTTGTTATCACTGTCCTTATGGTGCAGGTACACCAGCAGTGCTGTAGGGGAGTTTTTTTCTTTTTTTATTCTTTCATGGAAGAGCCAGCATTTGTTGCCCGTTCCTACTTGCCAATGAACTGAGTAACTTGTCACGGCAGTTAGGAGTCAAACACATTGCTGTGGGTCTAGAGATACATATAGGCCAAAAAAGGGAAAGTTGGTAGATTTCTTTCTCTAAAGGACACTAGTGAATTAATAGGTTTCCAAGATTTTTGAATAGTGACAATGAAGAAACACCAATATTTTCCAAGTCAGGATGATCTGTGGAGAGAAACTTGCAAATATCGGTATCTCCATCAGTCTGCAGCCCTTGTCCATCCAGATGATAGAGGTGGCAGGCAGAAATGTGCTGTTGAAGGAGCCTTGAGGGGATGCTATATCGCATCCTGTGGGGGTAAGCACTCCCACTACTGTGCATCACAGAAATTGAAACATAATTCATATCCATTGACCTCATTCTGTAGCCACAGTATTTATATGGTTGGTCCAATTCAGTTTCTGGTCAACAGAACAAACTGTATCTGTAATCAGATCTGTCTGCACAGCACTCCCTTTCCCTTTCATTGTATAAGAAAGTGAAAACATTGCCATTAGTTTCCTTTTCTGCACCCATCTTTGTACTCTTTTACCTAATGCCCATCAGGAAAATTACATCCAACCATTTCATCATATTTTTCTCCAATATATCAGCGTCCTTCCATCTCATCCTTTATTCTTTCCCAGGACAACGGCTTCACTGGCGAGGACAACATTTGCTGCCCATCCTTAATTTCTTTTGAGAACGGGGAGATGCACTGCCTTCAACTGCTGCAATCCATAGTGAAGTATCTCCACAGAGGCCAGTATCCCATCACCAAGTTAACAAGCGTGGGGCTGGATGAACACAGCAGGTCAAGCAGCATCATAGGAGCAGGAAAACTTGACGTTTCGGGCCTAAACCCTT